>JASPKZ010005347.1:0-20114 GCA_030220185.1 Diploptera punctata
AGTTGTCGTACTGCAAAATGACTGTGTTGCTTGTTAGTGAGATGAACACTCCGTGTTTAGGTAACGCATACACATACCCCATATATAGTCCCTTACAAGAGGAGTCACATGATCCTTAGAGTAATATATCCTCTTGTTGTAGAAATACACTTCAGGTTTATTCCATCCATGTTTCAGTTGTAGATCTACATTGTATCCTTTTGCAGATATATTCTGTTTAACAAACAAAACATTTGTTATTGTGTTACAGACTGATATTCCCTGTATGGACTGGTTGGGAACAATCCTAATCAACTGGCTGAGAATTGTATGGAGATGGAAAATTACTACAGAAAGGATGTTATAGTTCAAAGGATTATTTTTGTAAGTACAAAAATTGCATAACTAGATTTATAAAAAAATGTGAGAGGATGCCAGGATTTAAATTTAAGGTATTTTATCTGTTTGAAATGTTATACAATGCTTTAACCATATAACTAAACATAATGAACTTATTAACACACACACACACACAATGGTATAACAGTCCAATGTTGGACCTTAGCCTGTCCTTTGTCAGGAGTTACTTGACTAAGTTAATTCAGTTATGTTGTTTCCCTACGGATGTCATGCGGTCAACATACCGATCCAATGAGACACCAAGAATAACTAGGATAATGAGGGTTAATAAATTTGTTTACATATAAAACAATATTGAAACCAATAGTTATGTTTGGAAGCAAAGCATGGACATTATCACAAAAAGATAAGTACATATTAAGTACATGGGAAAAAAAAATATTAAGGAAGATATATGGAGCAGTACAGAAAAAAGATATATGGGGAATTAAAACGAACCAGGAATTGAAAAAAAAATATATATAGGGATTTAGATCTGGTAAGAGATATTAGAAGAAACAGACTGGAATGGGTACAACATGTGTTGCGGATGGGGCAAGAAAGATTTGGAAGGGAAACTGGAAGGCAAAAGAAAGAAAGGTTGGAAGACAAAAACTAAGATGGTTAGATATGATTGAGGAAGACTTAAGACAACTGAACATGAAAAGATGGAGACAGAAATCCGGTAATAGAGAAGAATGGCAGTTGTTAAAGAAGGAGGCCAAGGTTCTTAGACGACCGTTGAGCTAAAGGAAGAAGATGAAGAATAAATTTTGTTTAGAAGCATCTTTATTCAGGCTTAAGGTTGCTTTGCAAACCTGAAAATATTCAGACTCGGGGACCTCATGTTTAAAAGTTCCTCTAGAAAGACTTGCTCCTTGGATTTTCCCATCCTAAATAATCCATCAATCCCGGCAAGTTACAATTCTGAGACCAGGGATAAGGAACATTGCGGCCGACAAAATAGTAAATAGTAGCATTAAATTAATTTATGTAATAATATGTGTTGAATGTAAACATTAATCATTAAAGCCCTGAAGAGGACATTTAAAAATTTTTATTTTGGGTCCAAAGGGTTTTTGAGAAGTGGTATTAATTTGCTATTGGTATATGTACTGATGATGTATTATTAGGTTATAGTGAGGAAACACACATTCTATTAAATAACATTAAGAAATTGAGGCTCTCAGACAAGCATGGAACACATCAGTCCTGACTATCATTTTGAATACTAAAAACTAAAACAAGATTTTTCAGATAGACACTTTACATTCACTCTGCATAACACATTCAAATCCATATGTGTAATTGGTATTGTTAGTGTTCTAACGATTGTACTAACCTTGATTAAGCCTTCAACTTTCATTGAGAGATTAAACTTTTTCAAATTCTGAGTGTTCTCTATCACTTCCATTAGTCTGTATTCGCCCGTGTCTAGCTTCTCATAGAAAGTGTTGTTATCAAATGTATTGATTGCTCCTTCATCCAAAATACAGGTAGCTGAAAAAATAACAATAATTATAATACAATAGCAACATGATGACAATGATAGTATCAGTAAAGCTAAATATATGATTAATGAATGAGTTGGAGAAAATGCTTTAACATCTCACCTCATAAAGTTGCGTGTCATCACGATACCGGTTTCAATAGTATAGTGTTACTTCCATCTTCAGATAAATTTTGATAGTTGGAATTTGACTGAAGATGGAAGTAATACTATACTTTTGGAACCTGTATCGTGAAGATATGCAACTTTATGAGGTACGATGTTAAATCATTTTCTCCCACTCATTCATTAATACCTCACAGTGTTTCCTCCCACTGTAATTTTAATTAAAAAATAATTATATGATCACTATATTATATTATAATTATATGACCTTATATGTTTTGATAAGATTGACATGTTTCTTAAATATATGTATACAGCAAATGCTTTTATACAAAAACTATTGAATTAAAGTGCTTTGTTAAGTCATATTTATGCATATTTGGCCATTTATATGTGACAGAGCATATTATAGCAATTTTTTGGTCATAATCGTCATATTTTCACTTTTTTAAGAAATAAAAAACTTTTATCATACAATACCTTTTTTTTTTTGTGTTCATTTCAGTTATTAAATTTCTCAGAATTCTGTTTCTTGTAAAATGTATCTTTCTCTCCTATTTTGTTTCAATCCTCTTTTCCCTTACGTATAAGCCTGAGCAAGTATTTATGAATTCCCTCGCAACAAGCAGGTAGCTACTGATAATTTTAATAAAATAAAGAGCAGGCTACAATATCAAATTCCATACTTTGGTTTGCTTGTCATTTGCATTTTATTCTTAAATAAATAGTTAATTGCCTTAAACTGGTTTACTACTTGATTTTACACCTGCAATTACTACATAATTATATTATTATTATTACATCATATTTTTTATGTTACAGTGCATATTTTTGTTGATAGTAGGTAATATTTTCTTTGCATATTTTGGTGGGTTTTATGTCATAAAAGTCCTAGCCCTAATGGTTACACTAGAAATACATTATTAAATTTAAATGGACACTTTAACATCAAGGTAAGTTATATGTTAACGATCTAGTATTATTAGGTGATAGCAAAAGAATACTCTCTTCCACCCTACCCACTGCTGTCTGCATTGCTAGTCTTGGACTAACAAATAGTAATAATTATGATAATATTGTAAGTAATGCTAATAATGGCAGTAATAAAGTTCATAATTATGTTAATAATAGTGATATAATGATTTTAATAATGACGGTATACATAATGATAACAATAAAAATGAAAATGACTATAATAAAATACCCTCAACTCGTGTCCAAATCAGGATCAGGTCAAGGGATGAGATGAGATGAAACCCATACATAAAGGTCTGTGAATGATAAGGGTGCCGTTTAACCTCTCCTGACGCAGCATCACAAAACCTCATGAACGAAACGAAATGAAATGGATGAGATGAGTATGGAGAAATGGTGGAATGAAATTGTGCAGGGGAAAACGGGAGAAAACCCCAAGAAAAATAAGTCTGAGTTCCTTTTCGTCCACCATGAAATCCACATGGAGTGACCGAAACTTGATCTCGGGACCCCAGCAGTGACAGGCGAGCATCTAACTGCTTCTGCTGTGGAGCTGCCTAAATGACTATGATAATGATAATAGTAAACATAACAATAAAAGTAATACCACTGAGGATGATTATGACTGTAGCTATTGAAATTCCTCCTTGAGAGTAGTTGGGCACCATATTGTGCAAAATTATATAAGAAAATGTTTTCCCTTTTTTAATTAAAATATATAAGAGTATCATCCAATTGTATGTAGTTCTATGACAACCTGAAGTGCCAGGGAGAAGATTCTCATCATGATTCTGATGAAAGCGTCACTGACAATACCTGATGATATTGGTAACCAGTTTCAATAAATACGTGGTAATAAATATCTTCATCTAATGCTGTATTTCTCATTATTTAATCATATTTTCCTTATTAAGAAGCTTTTAGACATAAATTCTTCAAATACCTACTCTCTGGTGCAAAAAGTAGGTAGCTCCAACAAGTCTATTGTGATTGTACACAATCGTATAAATAAAAAAAAATTAAAATGACTCAAGAAAAGATTGTATTTTCATACTGAACTACCTTAATCAACGCCATTTTTTATTCAGGTAAAATTTAATCACTGACCTCATATTATTCAAAACACTAAAATTTTGGTTAATACCATTACCATCTTTCACATTCAGTTTATTGTTTCTCCAGAAAACTTTATGAAAATGGAGCTACTCCCTTTTTGCACCAGTGTCTTCAATTCTACTGGAAACAAGTATAAAACTTATGTCTATTGTATAGAGGTAGTCATAATCCCAAACTCACTCGTATGGGGAAAATCGTGGGTTTTCTGTCAACAGATGACTTTGCCAGCCTCTCAGTTGTACAATAGTGAAGTTTGATTCTCCAAGAGGTAATTCCAAGGTCATGTTGATTATCTCACTCAAGTTGTCCATTCTCACATACACATTGGTTGTTATAAGATGAAGTCTAGAACAGATTCTCATGAACATTTTGGTTGTGTCAGTATCGCAGAATGGAGTATAACTGATAAACCTTTCGCTTGACAAAGTCTGGGAATGTCTTATCATATTTTGCTGTGAATGTGTAACCCTTGAGATCATCTGCATGGTAGGTGACATTTTCGACAGGGTCGCAGCAGATTTGTGTGGTTTCTGCTCATTTGTGCTAAACATAGTTTCATTAGCGCCCTGTTCATAGTGAACATCACATACTCTTCATTCCTCGTCAGTTGACCCTGCAAAACACAATACCATATTTTTTAACAACATTACAAGTCCATTGCATAGTTACAATTCTATATATAAGCTAAGCAGTATTCCATAACTTTTTATATAAATGAATTGGGTATTATTTGTATACCTCACCTCATAAAACTCTGTGATTTTCACTGACCAGTTTCTGAAGGCATCCTTTCTATCCTCAGCCAGCACTCTGGCAGTGGACGCCTTCAGAAACTGATCCAGTGAAAATCACAGTTTTGTGAGGTGTAGTGCAAAAATATCTGATTAATTTACAAAAAACTCCAAACTCCATAGTGCAACAGGCCTAGAAGGCCCTTGAACTACCAGCTGGCCTCACATCCACATGTGTTAATCACAGAGGTAGACAATCATCCTGCCAGTGCAGGGGTGACTTGTGGTCACCATGTTGGATCCCCCAGCTGTTATGGCTAATTTTCTCAACATGGAGCCTTTATTTATTGTAGCTACCCAAATGCCTCACGATGCTGGGTGGGCACTGGTCCCATACTGGCCAAAATTTCATGAGAATTCTTTTCCCCCAAAGAGACTCAAACCAGCCCAAGTCCTGTAGCTCTGTGCCAAAGCATCTTTGCCTTAATCACTCGGCTATGGCACTCATTAATTTATATAAATTGTAAATTACCTCTTAGTGCAGCTTCCCTTTGTAATTTTTATTCAAATTCATGATTTGTAGTAGATAATACTTCAAGTCTCTGAAATTTGATGAATTTACCTATTGATAAACTTATTTACAAACACTATCACATATAAGCTCATGATTGGTGGCTCATATAATGCACTGGACAATAAGATTTTTGGGAGGCATTGGATTACAGTGCCTTGATGTGACCCTGAGTCTTGCCAGACTCAGAAAATCATGTCAGGTGTGACTGTATCTGCAATCCTCACTTAAAGATTACATAAGTCACTTGGTAAAATGTCCTTTATAGGGAGAGTCGGATGGTATCGGACATATAATATCATTTGGTCCTAACTTTTCCTGGGAATCAGAAAATAATTTTGTATTGTAATTAATATGTATATTTGATCACATTCTAAACTCCCGTTTTAAACATTATGCAATTTTTTTTTAAATACAATGAACATTATATCAAATTTAAATACTTGTTATTTATTTGCATATCTGAAAACTGGAGGATGGTATCGGACAGTCAATATTTTGAACAGAATCTTACAGTATAACTATTTACAACACACATTTACTCATATTTAACACATCTACACATATCACACTTATAAAATAAAGCCTCCCTTCAAGATTTGCACAATTTTCATGAGCCCAGCCATTAAAAACACTGCACTGAATCCAATCTTCATCGAAGTTCTCTCCACAAATTATGCAGTCACTCTTTGTGTCGTCTTCAGTATTATTATCGAATTTTAAGGTCTTTCTTGCAGTATTTTCTTTTTATGTTCAAGGATTTCCCCTTCTTTATGCCATCTTTATCAGACAGACGGACTCACTTTTCCTCCTCTTGCTCCTTAAATGGAGTTGAAGTCAAAATTTTGCTCTGTTGCTGAAGTCTTTTTCTGGCATTTAATTTTTCTCTTGCACAGCTAGGCAGGGGTGAGATCTTCTCTAGTAATGTCTTTGACGTAGAGGGCCTGTCTTTGATTAATTCTGCTTTGACTGTAAGGGGTGAATGAATCTATGGCACAGTGGATGATGCATAGAATTCAGCTTGAGAAGGAAGTGGAGAAATTGATTGACGGACTTGATCAGGAGGTTCAAGTGTGGCTTGAGGAAGAGAAGGTGTGGGATCTTGAATTAAAGACTGAGGTTCGATTACATATGGGTCAAAATCCTTATCATTGAAGATATTGGGATTGAAAGGACATATCCCCGTACACTCGAAAGCAAATTTGGCAAGATCCATGCGACAGATCTTAATAAATGCTTGGTTAACAAGGCCTGCTATATCTTTGAGACCTATTTTCAATTTTGGATAAAACCTCATCCATGCATTATCATATGCATCTTTGAAGGGCTTCATCACCGCCCTTGTCAAGTGGCTAGCCTCTCTAATAGATATTTTCTGGCTCCTGACATGTTGTACAGCTAGTATCCTGTTGGATTTATCCCAGTTGCCTCGGATTTTACCCATATTTACCTAAAACAAAGGAAGTCCCATCAGTATCAATAACAAAATAGTCAGGGCTGTCCAATACCACCCGAAAGAAGTGCATCCGATACCACTCGAATGACATGGTAGTGAAAAATGTTAATTAAAAAGAAAACCTTTGAAAACAGAGATAGTATAAACTTATAGATGATTAGCTTAATATACACTGATTCTAGTAGTGAATATAAAATCAATGCTTATTTACTCGTTTAGCTGTAGTTCTTTGTTAAATATAACTCCATACCAGTCGAAACACACACAAAAAACAAAAATCATAACTATTCGCAAACAAAGTTTTCTGCAGACTGTGTGAACAAAACACGTGCTTCTAACACACAAAGGCATCTTTTAGTCAGCAAGGGGGAGGTGCCACCTGTTTACATTTTGAGAAACTATGACCGTCCGATACCAGCCGATGTCCGTTACCATCCGACTCTCCCCTATAACTTTAAAAAATATCATGGGATTAAATGTCAGATGCCATTTCATAAGAGGGTTATCAGAGAGTCTTGTTTTTCGTATTCAACATTATGAAAGCATCCGATTAAGATAGTTGCAAACCTGACAGTGATAGTGAAGCAGTATTCCATCTTGTTGGAACAAATAATGGTCCGAATCAAATTTCAGCAAGTAAAGGTAAGACATGCCATCTATAGTGACAGTCATAAAGAAAAATGGTCCATACAGCTTACAATGTGACATGACACAAAAAACATTAAACTTGGGTGAATTTCATTCATGCTCAACAATTCTGCTTAGATTCTTGGCCTCAAAATTTGGCAGTTATGATTGATTGATCCACATTCGACCTCCTGGGGACATGTGTGCTCCACTAGTGGGACGTTTTTCAACCAGACTAATTTAGTAATGCTTATTTCCCTATAGATGTAGACAAGTGACATGTGGTTAGTACATCTTCTTTAGATGATATTTAGTAGGAAACTAAGGTATTTCTTGGATGGATGAAGGCTGATTAAATTTTGCTCAGAGGTCTTTTATTCAGGCTTAAGGTTCTTTTACAAGCCTAAAAATCTTCAGACTTGGGATCTGTGACATAAAGTTCCTCCCAGAGAAGTTGTCCCTTGGATTTTCCATCCTATAAAACCATCAATCTTGGCTGGGTTTGAACTCATGACTCTTTGGTCTAGAGGCAAGGAACATAACCACTAGACCATTGGGACCAACAACAGTTTTGATAAACATGCAGTGCAACTCATCATTAACAGATAAAATTTCAACGTAAAATGAAGTTAACTAGTGTCCACTAAGTGGTCAAACTTCGACTATAATCATAATTGAATCAGAAATTTTTACATCTCAGAAAATATGTATATTTATGTTGTAGTGTAACTGATTATGGGGATGATAGTATTCTAAATTAGCACCCAGCATTGTGAGGAATTTGGGTAGCTACAATAAGTAGCGGCTCCACGTTGAGAAAACCAGCTATAATGGCTGGTGGACCTGACATGTTGACCACATGTCACCCCTACACTGTCAGGACGATCGTCTACCTCTGTGATTAACACGTGTACATGTATTACTTCCCTATAGTTTGATTGGGAGCTTTGGTGTTAAGTTTTAGTGCTTTGCAGTTAAAAACTGCAGATAATTTTTTTGGACATGGCCATTTTACATCACATGCTAGAATTTAAATCTTACACCATGGAGATTTTCTATTAACACTGCCTTGCAGTTAAAAAATGGCAGAATTAACATTTACAATATTTTTTATTGATAACACTAAAGATCGTCAATAGCTACTAAAAACATTAGTTGACAAACAGAAAAGAAAATGTTACTTGACTGTTTTATCTTTGCCTATTTACATATAGATAATATCCAGAGAATCACATGAGTCATAAAACATGTCTTCTTAATAAAGATAATAATAATAATAATAATAATAATAATAATAATAAAATAATAATAATGTGCTCACGTCCTGGGTCGGGTCCGTTTGGAGAATCACTGAGAAACATTCAGCACCACACTTTTCGAAACATGGTGGCAGAAGCCTTGCGAGATTATGGATACACAGTTTATGAGGAACTTCATGGTGTGACCACTAATTGAAGTAATAGACGAATAGATATTATTGGCATTTAGACCATCTTCTAAAATTGGTATGATATTAGATCCCAGAATCCGTTTTGAGACTCATAGTTTGCCAACCTGAGGAAGTTGACTCTGAAAAATAAAGCCATATACGAGCCAAGAGTTGACTATTACAAAGATAAATACCAACTAGATAGTATAACTGTCACAGGATTGATTATCGGGGCAAGAGATAATATACCAGGATTCTTAATTAAATTTTGGAATTTTTTAGATTTAGATAGAGTGTATCTTCTAAAAATTGCCATCGCTGCCATTAGAGGATCAATTTTCAATTTTAAGAAACCATCTTTACAAAAGTCTACTTTATATAGTATGTATGCTTCAATTACAGTTTGAAGTTTTTTTAATGTAGGGCAAGTGTTCCCAATTTCGCAGTATATTACGTATTAATAAATTTTAACATGTTTATATATTTACAAAAAATATTAGCATACATCATCTAAATGGTTCTTTTTTTTCTTGATTAAGATGATGTGTACCTTCATTTTTTATATGTTTTATAATTTCTTAATTACTTATAATTTTTTAATGAGCACTGCTACTATTTCCTAATTCCGCAATATGTGTTCCTCATTTCGCAATACCCCCTTCCCAATATTCCCAGTAGTTAGTACTTTTACTAACTCTGTTTGAAATTGCTTATATTATAATAGGGCACAAACTACAAAAAGAAAATTTTAAATGAAGGAAAGGCTCCATTGTTATAAATATAATTATTTTCATACGAATCTTATTATCAGTTAATCAATAAAATGAAACAAAATATTGATTATTTTAATTACAAGACTGAAACACCAACACCTTGAACGGAACTGACTACAAAACAGAAAAAAATTAGCACACCAACACTCATCTGAATTCATTGCTTCTCGATAGTTTGAATTTTGCTGTCCCTAAGATTAAACATGCTTAATTGATTTCTAATAGGCCCTATCTGCACTTTATTTTTATCCATGATATGTGTGTAACCTGTTAACGGTCGTACAAATTTAATGTCTGCTGTTTCCTTTTCGGTTTATTTGATTTATAGTGTCCAATTTTCACATTTCATATTGTTACGTAGGAAGTTTGGCATTGTTTTGGTAAAAAAAAATTGTATAGAACGTCATCATCAATTATTCAAGGATAAAGACCTATGGGCCTGTTCCGGTCTCATTATCCATCGTGTAGTCTTCTAAGTAATTTTGTAAACAAGGGACCTATTTTTTAATGTTCTTCTTATTGAATCCATAAATGACCTAAAATCTGTTTTATTTATGTCATATCCTGCAGTTTAGACCCTTATACATGAAATAAATACTCAGAATTATTCAGCTGTTCTGGTTGGTGGTGCTAAATTTTTATGTATGTTTTGGTAGTCAGTTCCTTTCAAGGTGGTGTTTCATGTCTTGTAATTAAAATAATCAATATTTTGTTCAATTTTTATTGATTAACTGATAATAAGATCGTATGAAAATAATATATTTATAACAATTGGAGCCTTTCCCTTCATTTAAAATTTTCTTTTTGTAGCTTTGGCCCTATTATAATATAAGCAATTTCAACAGAGTTAGTAAAAGTACTAACTACTGGGAAATTGGGAAGGGGGTATTGCGAAATGAGGAACACATATTGCGAAATTAGGAATAGTAGCAGTGCTCATTAAAATTATAAGTAATTAAGAAATTATAAACATATAAAAATGAAGGTACACATCATCTTAATCAAGAAAAAAGAACCATTTAGATGATGTATGCTAATATTTTTTGTAAATATATAAACATGTTAAAATTTATTAATACGTAATATACTGCGAAATTGGAACACTTGCCCTACATTAAAAAAACTTCAAACTGTAATTGAAGCATACATACTATAAAGTAGACTTTTGTAAAGATGGTTTCTTAAAATTGAAATTGATCCTCTAATGGCAGCGATGGCAATTTTAGAAGATACACTCTATCTAAATCTAAAAATTCCAAAATTTAATTAAGAATCCTGGTATATTATCTCTTGCCCCGATAATCAATCCTGTGACAGTTATACTATCTAGTTGGTATTTATCTTTGTAATAGTCAACTCTTGGCTCGTATATGGCTTTATTTTTCAGAGTCAACTTCCTCAGGTTGGCAACTATGAGTCTCAAAACGGATTCTGGGATCTAATATCATACCAATTTTAGAAGATGGTCTAAATGCAATAATATCTATTCGTCTATTACTTCAATTAGTGGTCACAACCATGAAGTTCCTCATAAACTGTGTATCCATAATCTCGCAAGGCTTCTGCCACCATGTTTCGAAAAGTGTGGTGCTGAATGTTTCTCAGTGATTCTCCAAACGGACCCGACCCAAGGACGTGAGCACATTATTATTATTTTATTATTATTATTATTATTATTATTATTATTATTATCTTTATTAAGAAGACATGTTTTATGACTCATGTGATTCTCTGGATATTATCTATATGTAAATAGGCAAAGATAAAACAGTCAAGTAACATTTCTTTTCTGTTTGTCAACTAATGTTTTTAGTAGCTATTGACGATCTTTAGTGTTATCAATAAAAAATATTGTAAATGTTAATTCTGCCATTTTTTAACTGCAAGGCAGTGTTAATAGAAAATCTCCATGGTGTAAGATTTAAATTCTAGCATGTGATGTAAAATGGCCATGTCCAAAAAAATTATCTGCAGTTTTTAACTGCAAAGCACTAAAACTTAACACCAAAGCTCCCAATCAAACTATAGGGAAGTAATACATGTACACGTGTTAATCACAGAGGTAGACGATCGTCCTGACAGTGTAGGGGTGACATGTGGTCAACATGTCAGGTCCACCAGCCATTATAGCTGGTTTCTCTCAACGTGGAGCCGCTACTTATTGTAGCTACCCAAATTCCTCACAATGCTGGGTGCTAATTTAGAATACTATCATCCCCATAATCAGTTACACTACAACATAAATATACATATTTTCTGAGATGTAAAAATTTCTGATTCAATTATGATTATAGTCGAAGTTTGACCACTTAGTGGACACTAGTTAACTTCATTTTACGTTGAAATTTTATCTGTTAATGATGAGTTGCACTGCATGTTTATCAAAACTGTTGTTGGTCCCAATGGTCTAGTGGTTATGTTCCTTGCCTCTAGACCAAAGAGTCATGAGTTCAAACCCAGCCAAGATTGATGGTTTTATAGGATGGAAAATCCAAGGGACAACTTCTCTGGGAGGAACTTTATGTCACAGATCCCAAGTCTGAAGATTTTTAGGCTTGTAAAAGAACCTTAAGCCTGAATAAAAGACCTCTGAGCAAAATTTAATCAGCCTTCATCCATCCAAGAAATACCTTAGTTTCCTACTAAATATCATCTAAAGAAGATGTACTAACCACATGTCACTTGTCTACATCTATAGGGAAATAAGCATTACTAAATTAGTCTGGTTGAAAAACGTCCCACTAGTGGAGCACACATGTCCCCAGGAGGTCGAATGTGGATCAATCAATCATAACTGCCAAATTTTGAGGCCAAGAATCTAAGCAGAATTGTTGAGCATGAATGAAATTCACCCAAGTTTAATGTTTTTTGTGTCATGTCACATTGTAAGCTGTATGGACCATTTTTCTTTATGACTGTCACTATAGATGGCATGTCTTACCTTTACTTGCTGAAATTTGATTCGGACCATTATTTGTTCCAACAAGATGGAATACTGCTTCACTATCACTGTCAGGTTTGCAACTATCTTAATCGGATGCTTTCATAATGTTGAATACGAAAAACAAGACTCTCTGATAACCCTCTTATGAAATGGCATCTGACATTTAATCCCATGATATTTTTTAAAGTTATAGGGGAGAGTCGGATGGTAACGGACATCGGCTGGTATCGGACGGTCATAGTTTCTCAAAATGTAAACAGGTGGCACCTCCCCCTTGCTGACTAAAAGATGCCTTTGTGTGTTAGAAGCACGTGTTTTGTTCACACAGTCTGCAGAAAACTTTGTTTGCGAATAGTTATGATTTTTGTTTTTTGTGTGTGTTTCGACTGGTATGGAGTTATATTTAACAAAGAACTACAGCTAAACGAGTAAATAAGCATTGATTTATATTCACTACTAGAATCAGTGTATATTAAGCTAATCATCTATAAGTTTATACTATCTCTGTTTTCAAAGGTTTTCTTTTTAATTAACATTTTTCACTACCATGTCATTCGAGTGGTATCGGATGCACTTCTTTCGGGTGGTATTGGACAGCCCTGACTATTTTGTTATTGATACTGATGGGACTTCCTTTGTTTTAGGTAAATATGGGTAAAATCCGAGGCAACTGGGATAAATCCAACAGGATACTAGCTGTACAACATGTCAGGAGCCAGAAAATATCTATTAGAGAGGCTAGCCACTTGACAAGGGCGGTGATGAAGCCCTTCAAAGATGCATATGATAATGCATGGATGAGGTTTTATCCAAAATTGAAAATAGGTCTCAAAGATATAGCAGGCCTTGTTAACCAAGCATTTATTAAGATCTGTCGCATGGATCTTGCCAAATTTGCTTTCGAGTGTACGGGGATATGTCCTTTTCAATCCCAATATCTTCAATGATAAGGATTTTGACCCATATGTAATCGAACCTCAGTCTTTAATTCAAGATCCCACACCTTCTCTTCCTCAAGCCACACTTGAACCTCCTGATCAAGTCCGTCAATCAATTTCTCCACTTCCTTCTCAAGCTGAATTCTATGCATCATCCACTGTGCCATAGATTCATTCACCCCTTACAGTCAAAGCAGAATTAATCAACGACAGGCCCTCTACGTCAAAGACATTACTAGAGAAGATCTCACCCCTGCCTAGCTGTGCAAGAGAAAAATTAAATGCCAGAAAAAAGACTTCAGCAACAGAGCAAAATTTTGACTTCAACTCCATTTAAGGAGCAAGAGGAGGAAAAGTGAGTCCGTCTGTCTGATAAAGATGGCATAAAGAAGGGAAATCCTTGAACATAAAAAGAAAATACTGCAAGAAAGACCTTAAAATTCGATAATAATACTGAAGACGACACAAAGAGTGACTGCATAATTTGTGGAGAGAACTTCGATGAAGATTGGATTCAGTGCAGTGTTTTTAATGGCTGGGCTCATGAAAATTGTGCAAATCTTGAAGGGAGGCTTTATTTTATAAGTGTGATATGTGTAGATGTGTTAAATATGAGTAAATGTGTGTTGTAAATAGTTATACTGTAAGATTCTGTTCAAAATATTGACTGTCCGATACCATCCTCCAGTTTTTTCAGATATGCAAATAAATAACAAGTATTTTAATTTGATATAATGTTCATTGTATTTAAAAAAAAATTGCATAATGTTTAAAACGGGAGTTTAGAATGTGATCAAATATACATATTAATTACAATACAAAATTATTTTCTGATTCCCAGGAAAAGTTAGGACCAAATGATATTATATGTCCGATACCATCCGACTCTCCCTATAAAGGACATTTTACCAAGTGACTTATGTAATCTTTAAGTGAGGATTGCAGATACAGTCACACCTGACATGATTTTCTGAGTCTGGCAAGACTCAGGGTCACATCAAGGCACTGTAATCCAATGCCTCCCAAAAATCTTATTGTCCAGTGCATTATATGAGCCACCAATCATGAGCTTATATGTGATAGTGTTTGTAAAATAAGTTTATCAATAGGTAAATTCATCAAATTTCAGAGACTTGAAGTATTATCTACTACAAATCATGAATTTGAATAAAAATTACAAAGGGAAGCTGCACTAAGAGGTAATTTACAATTTATATAAATTAATGAGTGCCATAGCCGAGTGATTAAGGCAAAGATGCTTTGGCACAGAGCTACAGGACTTGGGCTGGTTTGAGTCTCTTTGGGGGAAAAGAATTCTCATGAAATTTTGGCCAGTATGGGACCAGTGCCCACCCAGCATCGTGAGGCATTTGGGTAGCTACAATAAATAAAGGCTCCATGTTGAGAAAATTAGCCATAACAGCTGGGGGATCCAACATGGTGACCACAAGTCACCCCTGCACTGGCAGGATGATTGTCTACCTCTGTGATTAACACATGTGGATGTGAGGCCAGCTGGTAGTTCAAGGGCCTTCTAGGCCTGTTGCACTATGGAGTTTGGAGTTTTTTGTAAATTAATCAGATATTTTTGCACTACAACACCTCACAAAACTGTGATTTTCACTGGATCAGTTTCTGAAGGCGTCCACTGCCAGAGTGCTGGCTGAGGATAGAAAGGATGCCTTCAGAAACTGGTCAGTGAAAATCACAGAGTTTTATGAGGTGAGGTATACAAATAATACCCAATTCATTTATATAAAAAGTTATGGAATACTGCTTAGCTTATATATAGAATTGTAACTATGCAATGGACTTGTAATGTTGTTAAAAAATATGGTATTGTGTTTTGCAGGGTCAACTGACGAGGAATGAAGAGTATGTGATGTTCACTATGAACAGGGCGCTAATGAAACTATGTTTAGCACAAATGAGCAGAAACCACACAAATCTGCTGCGACCCTGTCGAAATGTCACCTACCATGCAGATGATCTCAAGGGTGACACATTCACAGCAAAATATGATAAGACATTCCCAGCTTTTGTCAAGCGAAAGGTTTATCAGTTTTTTTAATTAAAAACTCCATTCTGGCGATAACTGACACAACCAATGTGTTCATGAGAATCTGTTCTAGACTTCATCTTATAACAACCAATGTGTATGTGAGAATGGACAACTTGAGTGAGATAATCAACATGACCTTGGAATTACCTCTTGGAGAATCAAACTTCACTATTGTACAACTGAGAGGCTGGCAAAGTCATCTGTTGACAGAAAACCCACGATTTTCCCCATACGAGTGAGTTTGGGATTATGACTACCTCTATACAATAGACATAAGTTTTTATACTTGTTTCCAGTAGAATTGAAGACACTGGTGCAAAAAGGGAGTAGCTCCATTTTCATAAAGTTTTCTGGAGAAACAATAAACTGAATGTGAAAGATGGTAATGGTATTAACCAAAATTTTAGTGTTTTGAATAATATGAGGTCAGTGATTAAATTTTACCTGAATAAAAAATGGCGTTGATTAAGGTAGTTCAGTATGAAATACAATCTTTTCTTGAGTCATTTTAATTTTTTTTTATTTATACGATTGTGTACAATCACAATAGACTTGTTGGAGCTACCTACTTTTTGCACCAGAGAGTAGGTATTTGAAGAATTTATGTCTAAAAGCTTCTTAATAAGGAAAATATGATTAAATAATGAGAAATACAGCATTAGATGAAGATATTTATTACCACGTATTTATTGAAACTGGTTACCAATATCATCAGGTATTGTCAGTGACGCTTTCATCAGAATCATGATGAGAATCTTCTCCCTGGCACTTCAGGTTGTCATAGAACTACATACAATTGGATGATACTCTTATATATTTTAATTAAAAAAGGGAAAACATTTTCTTATATAATTTTGCACAATATGGTGCCCAACTACTCTCAAGGAGGAATTTCAATAGCTACAGTCATAATCATCCTCAGTGGTATTACTTTTATTGTTATGTTTACTATTATCATTATCATAGTCATTTAGGCAGCTCCACAGCAGAAGCAGTTAGATGCTCGCCTGTCACTGCTGGGGTCCCGAGATCAAGTTTCGGTCACTCCATGTGGATTTCATGGTGGACGAAAAGGAACTCAGACTTATTTTTCTTGGGGTTTTCTCCCGTTTTCCCCTGCACAATTTCATTCCACCATTTCTCCATACTCATCTCATCCATTTCATTTCGTTTCGTTCATGAGGTTTTGTGATGCTGCGTCAGGAGAGGTTAAACGGCACCCTTATCATTCACAGACCTTTATGTATGGGTTTCATCTCATCTCATCCCTTGACCTGATCCTGATTTGGACACGAGTTGAGGGTATTTTATTATAGTCATTTTCATTTTTATTGTTATCATTATGTATACCGTCATTATTAAAATCATTATATCACTATTATTAACATAATTATGAACTTTATTACTGCCATTATTAGCATTACTTACAATATTATCATAATTATTACTATTGTTTAGTCCAAGACTAGCAATGCAGACAGCAGTGGGTAGGGTGGAAGAGAGTATTCTTTTGCTATCACCTAATAATACTAGATCGTTAACATATAACTTACCTTGATGTTAAAGTGTCCATTTAAATTTAATAATGTATTTCTAGTGTAACCATTAGGGCTAGGACTTTTATGACATAAAACCCACCAAAATATGCAAAGAAAATATTACCTACTATCAACAAAAATATGCACTGTAACATAAAAAATATGATGTAATAATAATAATATAATTATGTAGTAATTGCAGGTGTAAAATCAAGTAGTAAACCAGTTTAAGGCAATTAACTATTTATTTAAGAATAAAATGCAAATGACAAGCAAACCAAAGTATGGAATTTGATATTGTAGCCTGCTCTTTATTTTATTAAAATTATCAGTAGCTACCTGCTTGTTGCGAGGGAATTCATAAATACTTGCTCAGGCTTATACGTAAGGGAAAAGAGGATTGAAACAAAATAGGAGAGAAAGATACATTTTACAAGAAACAGAATTCTGAGAAATTTAATAACTGAAATGAACACAAAAAAAAAAGGTATTGTATGATAAAAGTTTTTTATTTCTTAAAAAAGTGAAAATATGACGATTATGACCAAAAATTGCTATAATATGCTCTGTCACATATAAATGGCCAAATATGCATAAATATGACTTAACAAAGCACTTTAATTCAATAGTTTTTGTATAAAAAGCATTTGCTGTATACATATATTTAAGAAACATGTCAATCTTATCAAAACATATAAGGTCATATAATTATAATATAATATAGTGATCATATAATTATTTTTTAATTAAAATTACAGTGGGAGGAAACACTGTGAGGTATTAATGAATGAGTGGGAGAAAATGATTTAACATCGTACCTCATAAGTTGCATATCTTCACGATACAGGTTTCAAAAGTATAGTATTACTTCCATCTTCAGTCAAATTCCAACTATCAAAATTTATCTGAAGATGGAAGTAACACTATACTATTGAAACCGGTATCGTGATGACACGCAACTTTATGAGGTGAGATGTTAAAGCATTTTCTCCAACTCATTCATTAATCATATATTTAGCTTTACTGATACTATCATTGTCATCATGTTGCTATTGTATTATAATTATTGTTATTTTTTCAGCTACCTGTATTTTGGATGAAGGAGCAATCAATACATTTGATAACAACACTTTCTATGAGAAGCTAGACACGGGCGAATACAGACTAATGGAAGTGATAGAGAACACTCAGAATTTGAAAAAGTTTAATCTCTCAATGAAAGTTGAAGGCTTAATCAAGTTAGTACAATCGTTAGAACACTAACAATACCAATTACACATATGGATTTGAATGTGTTATGCAGAGTGAATGTAAAGTGTCTATCTGAAAATCTTGTTTTAGTTTTTTTTAGTATTCAAAATGATAGTCAGGACTGATGTGTTCCATGCTTGTCTGAGAGCCTCAATTTCTTAATGTTATTTAATAGAATGTGTGTTTCCTCACTATAACCTAATAATACATCATCAGTACATATACCAATAGCAAATTAATACCACTTCTCAAAAACCCTTTGGACCCAAAAATAAAAATTTTTAAATGTCCTCTTCAGGGCTCTAATGATTAATGTTTACATTCAACACATATTATTACATAAATTAATTTAATGCTACTATTTACTATTTTGTCGGCCGCAATGTTCCTTATCCCTGGTCTCAGAATTGTAACTTGCCGGGATTGATGGATTATTTAGGATGGGAAAATCCAAGGAGCAAGTCTTTCTAGAGGAACTTTTAAACATGAGGTCCCGAGTCTGAATATTTTCAGGTTTGCAAAGCAACCTTAAGCCTGAATAAAGATGCTTCTAAACAAAATTTATTCTTCATCTTCTTCCTTTAGCTCAACGGTCGTCTAAGAACCTTGGCCTCCTTCTTTAACAACTGCCCATTCTTCTCTATTACCGGATTTCTGTCTCCATCTTTTCATGTTCAGTTGTCTTAAGTCTTCCTCAATCATATCTAACCATCTTAGTTTTTGTCTTCCAACCTTTCTTTCTTTTGCCTTCCAGTTTCCCTTCCAAAATCTTTCTTGCCCCATCCGCAACACATGTTGTACCCATTCCAGTCTGTTTCTTCTAATATCTCTTACCAGATCTAAATCCCTATATATATTTTTTTTTCAATTCCTGGTTCGTTTTAATTCCCCATATATCTTTTTTCTGTACTGCTCCATATATCTTCCTTAATATTTTTTTTTCCCATGTACTTAATATGTACTTATCTTTTTGTGATAATGTCCATGCTTTGCTTCCAAACATAACTATTGGTTTCAATATTGTTTTATATGTAAACAAATTTATTAACCCTCATTATCCTAGTTATTCTTGGTGTCTCATTGGATCGGTATGTTGACCGCATGACATCCGTAGGGAAACAACATAACTGAATTAACTTAGTCAAGTAACTCCTGACAAAGGACAGGCTAAGGTCCAACATTGGACTGTTATACCATTGTGTGTGTGTGTGTGTTAATAAGTTCATTATGTTTAGTTATATGGTTAAAGCATTGTATAACATTTCAAACAGATAAAATACCTTAAATTTAAATCCTGGCATCCTCTCACATTTTTTTATAAATCTAGTTATGCAATTTTTGTACTTACAAAAATAATCCTTTGAACTATAACATCCTTTCTGTAGTAATTTTCCATCTCCATACAATTCTCAGCCAGTTGATTAGGATTGTTCCCAACCAGTCCATACAGGGAATATCAGTCTGTAACACAATAACAAATGTTTTGTTTGTTAAACAGAATATATCTGCAAAGGATACAATGTAGATCTACAACTGAAACATGGATGGAATAAACCTGAAGTGTATTTCTACAACAAGAGGATATATTACTCTAAGGATCATGTGACTCCTCTTGTAAGGGACTATATATGGGGTATGTGTATGCGTTACCTAAACACGGAGTGTTCATCTCACTAACAAGCAACACAGTCATTTTGCAGTACGACAACT
>JASPKZ010005348.1:0-2500 GCA_030220185.1 Diploptera punctata
CCTGTTTCGACCTCAAGAGAAACACCATCCAGAAGTCTTTTGAGTGGACATCCTGGTCTTCTTCTTCCTGCAGGTTGATATCTTATACTATTTGTTTGGGTATCATGTGATCTTCCATTCGATGAACATATTGCATCCATCTTGACTTATAATCAGAAATTTTGTTTTCTAAGGTTCCATGTGTAATTCTTCTAAGATGTCTTCATTTTTTTTTGTGATCTAGTAGTGTGTATCCTGCAGTCCTCCGAAGGTATCTCATTTCAGCAGATCTAAGTCTCTGTATATCCTTCTGTTTCAACTTCCATACTTTGCTACCATACAAAAGAGTTGGAAGAGCCAGTGTTTTGTACACTTTTAGTCTTAAATGTTTTTCGACTAACTATAGCTTGAAGATAGAATTTATTAACCCTAAAATTCTTAAAAATTTAGATACTTTTGTATTTACAATCCTTTTCTTCTTCATATGAGATATTGCATCCTAGATATGTAAAATTATTCACCTGCTCCAAAATTTTATTGTCAAGTACAGTTTTACTTCTCATAGGATCTACACCTTGAAATGCCATAATTTTCATTTTCTCTGTAGATATCTTCAATCCATATTCTTCTGTAATTTTGTTAAGTTCATACAGACCTTTCTGCAGATTATCTTCTGAATTTGCAATTATTATTTGGTCATCTGCAAACAATGAGGAGTGTTTAATTTTGTATTTTCTGAATATATTCAACTTAAAATTCTTCTTCTACTTCTTCTTAGTTTTACCTCTCGCCTTATTACGTGCTACCCGGGCCTTACAGTGGCACGGCCTGTCGTCGTGAGAGGGGTTAACTATGGATCACACACAACTGAACTTTCGTGTGGAAGGGAGAAATATATTGACTCTTTGGATGGGAATGATAGAAGTGCTATTGGCATGGTTTCATTTGGGGGAATGGGATGGCCCATAATTTAACAAATGATGAAGGCATTAAACTATGCCCGCTAATGCGATGACCATAAAAACTTGCAGCATATTATAGCATTCTGTAGAGAGACAGAACAACTTAGATTACAGATGCTGCCGAGAGATTTTCTCAGGTCCGATCGAGGGAGAGTGGCGTGTTGTGGGATCTTTTAGGACGGATCGAGAGTGAATCAAAAACATGCAAATTTTTGGGTACAGTAAGGAAATTGAGATATAACAAAATTGTAATTAAGGATATATGTATTAACAATAAGAAGAATCTCAATATGGTCTTTGTTTTCGATCTTTAATTATGTTTATATAATGTAGGTCTGATAAGTTTGAACAGTCCGATAGTGTATTTGACGTCTGCAGGGACTGGGGGAGGGGGGTATGAGCGTGCGGGGTTGTGTATATGGGTGGTGTGTGTGTGTGTGTGTGTGTGTGTGTTTTTTCTCAATTTGTTTTCTAGCATTTTTTTTTACTATTAATGGACGCAATATGGATGAGTGTAGAGATGTATTGTGATGTAGTGTAGGAATAGATTTTACTTCTATATGTAGCATGTTAATGTTTTTTGATACAGTGTGTATTTGTAGGTATTTGTTTATATTTATGATTAGTTTTATTTTTCTTCATGGAAAAATAATGCACGTACGGCCAAGGCAGGCCCGTGCGCAATGTAAATGCATTTTGTATGTTAGTTTTTTTTTTTTCGTTTTATTCTGAAACAAAGGCAATAAATGCCATTATCTATTACTACTTTTTTTGACCACACAAGGACATGGAAGGCCTCTCTGAATGAAAGATGAGCTCAATATATGGGCTTCCTCCGAGACAACACAAACATTAAGACGAGAAACACACATTCACTCACACCTTCACACTGAACATGGCGAATATGATAATGATGATTACGAGGGCCGGATGATGCTAGGGGACCGTTTTGGGCCTTAAGTTCCCTGACATTTGAACTTAAAATTTCGAGTACATTTATAACCACAATTAATTAATGAAAGTAATTAACGGAAACAAGTAGAATATGGAGCTGACTACGCATTTTTAATGAAAGCATGTTGACATGGCAATAGTTGTTTGTTGTATCGTTCGTCGATAAGTGCAGAACACTGTAATGATTTCTTCAGAGTGAGTTCAGCCGTTAAACCCTACGTTTACCATACACAGTTTTTTTAGGCAATGTGTTTTTTAGTTGATGTTTAGTTGAATAAGTAAAAAGAAGAATAATTTTAAATTTTATCTCGTAATTATTTTTTGATACCCCGCGCTGATTACCCGGCGTTCGCCGGGAATCTTCTTATCCTGATCTTCTTGGAATCAATGAGCAGAGAGACAAAAATAGTTATTGTTAAATATCCGTGAAAGATGGACATATACTGTGCGCGGACTTTTCTTGTAGTAGTTTTTTTTTTTAGATAATTCAATTATTTGTACATTAATTTCGATCTAGGTCTATTTGTTATGGTTTTAGGCAGGGTAACTCATTTTAAGGGTAAAAAAATCGAATTTTAGTGCATTGATGCCCTTTTTTTGTTTTT
>JASPKZ010005348.1:5000-38869 GCA_030220185.1 Diploptera punctata
TTGTACATGACATTTACATTGCTACATTTATTGTATCTTTAACTGTTTATAATTAGTATAGTGTATATATATTTGTCGAATATTTATTTGTATTTGTGCTGGTTGAGTGAGAAGAGAGGGCCTTATGGCCTTAACTCTGCCAGAATAAATAAAGTATTATTATTATTATTATTATTATTATTATTATTATTATTATTATTATTATCGTATCATTATTGTTATTATCGTATAAAATGTTGTTTGTACATGACATTTACATTGCTACATTTATTGTATCTTTAACTGTTTATAATTAGTATAGTGTATATATATTTGTCGAATATTTATTTGTATTTGTGCTGGTTGAGTGGAAGAGAGGGCCTTATGGCCTTAACTCTGCCAGAATAATAAAGTATATTATTATTATTTATTATTATTATTATTATTATTATTATTATTATTATTATTATTATTATTATTATCATTATTATCGTATCATTATTGTTATTCTCGTATAAAATGTTGTTTGTACATGACATTTACATTGCTACATTTATTGTATCTTTAACTGTTTATAATTAGTATAGTGTATATATATTTGTCGAATATTTATTTGTATTTGTGCTGGTTGAGTGGAAGAGAGGGCCTTATGGCCTTAACTCTGCCAGAATAAATAAAGTATTATTATTATTATTATTATTATTATTATTATTATTATTATTATTATTATTATTATCGTATCATTATTGTTATTATCGTATAAAATGTTGTTTGTACATGACATTTACATGCTACATTTATTGTATCTTTAACTGTTTATATTAGTATAGTGTATATATATTTTGTCGAATATTTATTTGTATTTGTGCTGGTTGAGTGGAAGAGAGGGCCTTATGGCCTTAACTCTGCCAGAATAAATAAAAGTATTATTATTATTTTATTATTATTATTATTATTATTATTATTATTAAAAATGAATGTACAGTAATGTGTTGTGAGGTCTGAACTAGACACAGCCGCGGGGCGGAGAAGTATGTGCTTCTTCAACATTACAGCCTTAATGGCCATTAAACAAGCCACTCACTTTATTTTGAGACTGGTAGAACTGTCAGGGGGGGGGGATGATTGAACAATTTAATAAAAATTATCCATCAAATTTTAGTTCATCTGTAGCGAGCACTTCCTTTGATAGATGAGCCGTTATCTGTGTAACGTCAATTTAACAGCTTACAATACATCGCCGCACATGGTTTATAATAAGCTTTTCGTAATATGCGTTATGTACGCCTGTCATCTACAAGTGTTTTTATTATAAATATACTGAAATAATGTTGTTTTTTTTAAAGCAAATTCCGAAGGAATGTAGCTACTGAGGTTGTTCTAATGAAAAAAAAAATACAAATCTTCGTCGTCCTATTTCGTAGACACATAAAAAGATCATCTTTATATATAATTCTTGTGTACGTGTGTTTGTCACTGAACTAATCCTAAACGACTGGACCGATTTTGATGAAATTTTTGTGTATGTCTGATTGGGTCCCTCGATGGTTTTGATTCACAATTGGAACCTGTAAAACTATTACGTGTAGGAGTTCACCTGAAGTGAAAATTTAAAAATCGCTCTAGCGGTTACAGTTTTCGATGTTTCGCAACTAAACTACAGTATATCCTATAACAATAAACCGAAGTAGGAATTATCCAAAAATGAGCGAATTCCGACAATTTGAAGTGGAGGTTTACTTGAAATCCGAAATTAAAAACTCCTGAACGATTGGATCAATTTTGATGATTTTTTTTTTTTTTGTGCTTGAGTGGGTCCCTGGATGGTTTAGATTCACAACTAGGATCGATTAGGTGGCGCTTCTCTCAAAAAACGTTAAACTGAAAATATATAAAACTTATCTTAAAGTAAAGTGATCTCACTCACAGGCCTCAGGAGGGCCTTGGGGTAGCAGGGGGTTAAGGCTCCCACTTTTTCTGAACAATCAGCACTTGATGTTAGCCCTGCGTAACGGCCGCCTTTACCTCCAGAACAAGCGTCTAGTACTCATTTCCGTTAGAGGCTGAGTCGACCCCAGGGACATAATGTCGTCAGAAGGTATAAGTCAGTTTAAAAATGCTGACCCCACCGGGACTCGAACCCTCGTCCTTCCGGTTTGTAGCGCAGTGCCTTAACCACTACGCTACGGCGTGCCCCCAAAACTGTTATCTCCAATTCAATTATATGGATGCGAAACACGGACACCTACTTTAAGCGAAGAAAAAAATTACAAGTATTTGAGAATAAACTTGTTAGGAATTTTTCTTTGACGGAATTACAAAAGAACAAAATTAGAACAGTTGAATTTGATTATTTTAGAAGAAGCCTCCAAAAAAACAAGACAGGATAAAATAAGAAATGAATTCATTTGGAGAGAAATAATGTCACCACATCTGTTGTTAAGAGGACTGAAAATCAAAACACTTAAATGGCATGGCCATGTCAAGGAATGGAAAATGAAAGATGGCCAAAAAATATATACCATTGGTCACCCCCCTGGAAGAAATAAACGTGGCAGACCAGATGGAAATGAAAACCTACGTCAGAACTATAATGGATGATCGGAATTTGGAAGAGGGAGAATTGGAATGATAGAGATAAATGGGAATTGAAGACGGCAAACCTGTAATTGGGGGAAAGTCGAAGAAGAAGAAGAGAAGGATTTTTTTTAGATTAAAGGGAGATGAAGATACAGGAGATTGGAGAAGATTTCATAACAGTGAGCCTTATGATGTTTATAGGAAACTAGATATAATAAGGGGGGGCACGCCGTAGCGTAGTGGTTAAGGCACTGAGCTACAAGCAGGAGGGTCGAGGGTTCAAGGCCCTGGGGTCGACTCAGCCTCTAAAACGGAAATGATACCAGACACTTGTTCTGGGGATAAAGGCGGTCGTCACGCAGGGCTGACATAAAATGCCGATTGTCTAGAAAAAGTGGGAGCCTTAACCTCCTACTAACCCAAGGGCCTCCGGGCCTGTTGTGGGATCACTTTACTTTAGATATAATAATGGTAGTTAAGTCTCGTATATTGCTATGGACAACGAATGGGGAATGAAAGAGGGGGATGTAAGTCTCTCATTGGAAAACTAGAGGGAAAAAGTCCAGTTGGTACCAGTTGATATATCAAGAATGAGGTGGGAGAATAACATTAACCATGGTTTGAGGGAAGTAGATTATACAGAGTATGATTGGAAAAATATTAGTTTGGGATGTTTGAAGAGCTTACTCCACATGGCCATGAACTTACTGGTTCGATAATGCCAGTGAATTAGTTTACAGATAATTTTTTTCACGCGAGATTCAGTAAAAGACATGTTCTAGTTGGATGTTCCTATCTTACGTGAAGAGAATATAGTTAGACTGACAAACTTGTTTGTAGTGTAAACAAGTGCACGTGGTGAACTGACAACAACTTTCTAATCTCACCCAAAGTCACGCAGTCTCTCTCTAAATTATTGGATCGCTGTACAATCGTTAACTTCTTTTGAAACAGTGACACATACATAATTTTCAATTGTCAGACAATTCATGAAACAAGCAATTGTGTATGTTTATACAGTGATGCAAAAATCGCTTTCTTATTATTAAATTATTTTACTACCGAATAGCTTTGTTATTGTTTAACTACTTTTAATATTTTATTTATATACAGATTTTTTTAATGTTTTTAATGTTTTAAAGTTTTATTTTTCTTCTCCACTCGTCTCTAACCATCCACTCCATATCCTCCCAGCCCTCTTGTTCTCATCCAGTTCTTATTTCTAGTATCCACGAGTTTCGAGGTCTTCCTTTCCTTCTTCTTTACAATACCATTAATTCTTAATAAAGTAGTAAAGTAATCCCACTATATGTGTCAGGAGGCCCTTCGGGTAGTCGGAGGTTAAGGCTCCCACTTTTTCTACACTATCGGCACTTTATGTCAGCCGGGTTGTCAGCCCTGCATAACGACCGCCTTTACCCCAGAACAAGCGTCTGGTACTCATTTCCGTTAGAGGGTGAGTCGACCCCAGGGCCATAGTGCCGCCAGAGGGTTTAGGTCAGTTTAAAAATCCTGACCCCACCGGGACTTGAACTCTCGACCTTCTGGCTTGTAGCGCAGTGCCTTAACCACTACGCTACGGCGTGCCCTTAATAATTATACATAACTTAATTAATGTATAATGCTATTGTATTATTATGTAATTGTAATATTATTCTGTTTTCTTTATTTAATTGTAATGTTAGTTTTCTTTTTTTGTTTTTCTTTACACTAGTAGCAATTATTACTTTATTGTAACGGACTGTCAACAGCACGTGCGGCTTACTGCCCGTGCGACCCATATTTGTAAGTAATATTGTAGGCCTAAATATCTTACTTTTTGTCCTTCTTCTTTCAGGTGGACACCATTCCATTCTTTTCCCGGATAGCCTTTCTTTGCATTTCGTACGTGCCCACACCAATTTAATTGCTTATATCTTATATAATCTACTATTGAATATCTAATATTCATTTTTTTTTCTCGTATGACAGTATTTCTAGTTTTTTTTTCTAATTTTGAACACTATTTTTAAAATAAGAGAAGTAAAAAAAAAATAAAACATTGACCACTTTTGTACTGTATAATTTACCTTCCTAAAACTGAGATTAATGTTATTCTTCCACCTCATTCTTGGCCTACCTATTAGATGCTTTCACTTTTTGCTTTCCTACAAGCAATTTCCATGCCCCTCTTTCATTCCCTATTCGTGTCACATGTCCTATCCATTGCACTCTACGAGATATAACTGTTTCTTATTACATCTGGTTGCCCATAAAGATCATATAACTCACTGTTACGGAGTTTCCTCCATTTACCCGTCCGTTCTTCTCTTCCTTAGTTCAAATATTTTCCTGGCCACTTTTTTTATCCTCTCTTAAATAGATCATGTTTCGCATCCATATAGTATAACTCGAAGAATCACATGTTTATATATTTTTCGTTTTAAACATTTTTTAGAGAAGTTGGGATGACAAGAGCCTCTGTAATGCATAACATCATGCGATTCCAGAGTGATATTATGGATTATCAATGTTTATAGCTGGTCTTGGTGCTAATTTTGAATACGATTTAAAGAAAATACAGTATTTAATTTCTTTGCGAACCTCATTCCTGTTTGTAGTGTAATTATATTCCTTAGGTATTTGAATTCCGTCACTTCTTCAAGATTTTCTACCTATGTTGTAAAGTGTCCATTCAATAACGTATTTCTAGGTTTGACCATATTTTTATTGATGTTTACTTCAAGCTTCAGTTTCTTAATATAATATTTGAATTGGGTTTAACTACTTCCTAAACATTGCCTAATGATAGTAACAAAGTAAGAACTCTCTGGATTATTTTTAAGTTAGAGAATTTACAAAACAAAATAAATGAAACTCACCCTTCCGCTGCTATCTTGACAGTTGAGATCTTCTTCCCGCAGCCCGCCGTTCTTCTCCGCCTTGTGTAACAAGTGTTTAAGCGCCGTTTCATCGCCATCGCGCGACGCCTTGAGAAGGGCAGCAGCCTCCGGGGAACAATTGGGCCCGGGGCAGGCACCTCCGGGGAGGCGTGTTGTGTGGCGAAGGAGGCAGTGTGCCCTTCCTGTATCTTTCTGTGTCGTGAATTCTCGTAGATGGCAAAACCACACGGTTCGCACCAACACTGGACAACGTGTAGTCGCTACTGGCGAAGTAGGAGCTCGAACCACGGTTTCGTAGCCAACTTTCCACTCCCGCTATCTCCTTGTGTTGCGTAGACTTGCCACTAGTGTCGCCAGTGTGCGGTGGCAAGTCGAATCTAACGCGGCGTACCCCGCGGGCTCCTGCATCTACTGTGTCTGTGTAACTGCGCGTGTAGCGACGTAGACTGGACGACGTCGTGCGACTCACGGCGGCGGCAGGATGGTGGTGATAGTGCACTGTTTACACGCAGCGGGCCGCTTTCTGCCGCAGTGCTGCCTAACCTCTGCGTCAGCCCGAGAGAGGGCAGCTGCGTGCTGCTCTGAAATCAAATGAGCGCAATATACACACTACTATGCATTTATATCGCACTTCCTAATCTAAAGATCAAATTCTTTGCATCTAGTTCCAAGGGTCGCGAGTTCAACCCTGCTGGGATTTTTTGGGAAGGAAAAATCCAAGGCAAAAGTCCTCCGGCAGGAATTTCAGTCGTGGGTCCCGAGTCTGAAGATTTTCATTCTCGTAAAAATACACTCGAGCCTAAATTAGAGCTTCTGGGCAAATTTAATCGGACTTTCCCATCTACATGATAATTGCCTACTAGGTTTCAGACGATGAGCTAACCACTTGACACTCATGAGACATCTGTAGAGAAATAAGCGTAACAATTAGCTTGGTTAAGTAATTTCTGCAAGATAGCGCCCTTGCTCTACTTGGAGATGCATGGTTATAGAGAGACTTTACACACGCACACACACACAAATATATATTATATATATATATATATATATATATATATATATATATATATATATATATAGCTTTATTTTTTATTCCGTTCTTATTTGTAACCACTTTAACATCTAAGGTTTCTGCCATAGCGCTACCTAATCTTAGGGTCAGCCCGAGAGAAGGTAATTGTGAGATGTTCTGAAATGAGAATAGAGCCATGAACACATATACATAATATTGTATCTTTTTTATTCCGTTATTACTTAAAAACTCTTCAACATCTAACGTTACTGACACAGTACTGCCTTCCCGATCCGACCGAAGTAGGGTAAAGGGAGGTATATTCGTGGTATATGTAATTCCGTGATAGTTAATTTTGAAATATTGTCCCGAAGTGAAAATACGAATTAAACATATAACTTATATTTAGACTAAATATCGTATCTTCAAATAACTTTTTTTTTATTTCAGTATTCTATCTAGAATTATAATACTGTATCGAGATTTCAAAATTAAGTACACGATTTTACCAACATAATGAAAATACCTACCTTTACCCTATATGATTTTTTTAAGATGGAAAAATGCAAGCGATGAAAACTTCGGGAGATGTGCTCCCGAATTTAAAAAAAGAAATCAAGTTCATAAAATAAGCTTAAACCTAAATTAGAATCCCCGGACAATCTCCTGATCACGGGAATTCCCAGCACAACTTGAATGGAAGGGGATAATTACGCCATAGAATTCTAGCGCATGCGCATCATATCTGTATTTTGTTCGCTGCCAAACAATACTTCTCTATAAAGTGATGAGCTAACCAAATGTGACTCGCTTACATCGGTAGGGAAATAAGCCTAACTAAATTAGCTTAGTTAAATAACTCACACAAGGGAGCACCCTTGATTGTACTGGTTTATATATATATATATATATATATATATATATATATATTCTCTTTAAATATTGTTTGTTACAGAAGCTGCGAAATGGCAAAAAGGCGATATCCTGTTGACTCTCATGATTGAAAATCATATATAAGGAAGGAAAAATAAATGTTTGTGCTAGGAGCCTGAGTGGACTAATGGTTGTGTCAATAACGTATATGGTTAGAGGTCAGGATTCAAATCCCGGTTCAGGCCTGTCCACCGCTGTGAACTCGAGGTAGCGTGCTGTCTTGTCATGCAGAGGGCCCGGGTTCGATCCCCGGTCGGAGCAGTTTTTCTGGGTGAGGTTTTTGGTTTTTATCGGGGTTTTTCCTCACCTGTAAGACAAATGTCAGGAAAACTTTAATGCCCAAACGGTCCCCGAAATCATATGGCCATCATCATCCTTATCATTATCATCATCTTTCACCAGTGTGGAAAGAAACGGGAAGCTACCACACCTACAATTCCCTAGTAAAGCTGCAAGCATAGCATGGAAATGCCATGATTGCAGTGAAGGACCTGCCTTCGGGCAGAAGGATATATATATATATATATTGTCCACTGCTGTGGTCTTGAGGTAGCATACTGCCTTGACACGCAGGTGGTTCGGGTGCAATTCCCGATCGGGAAAGACTCCTGGGTGAGGTTTTTTTGTTCGGGGTTTTTTCCTCACCTATAAGACAAATGTCAGGAAGCTTAGGACCCAACGGTCTCTCGGAAAATCATCCGACAATCATCATCATCCTTATCATTATCATCATAATCCTTCACCGGTGTCGAAAGCAACGGCAAGCTTCTACACCAATAATACCCTAGTAAAGCTGCAAAGCATAGCATGAAAATGCTATGATTGCAGTGAAAGACCTTATCCCGGTCAGAAAACTATAGAACAGAATATATATATATATATATATATCTGGTCGTCATTTATACACTGTTATAATAGCTTTTTATGTTTTTTTCTATTAATGTTAGGCGTCATTGCTGTGGAATTCCCAAATATTTTAACGCAAACATGAGCAGCCAGCTCGTCAGTGTAACGGCGTAATCATAAAATGGCGAAGTTTGTAAATAATTGTAAATGCAGTTTAGATAGAGATTAATTTTAAACATCGGAGACAGAAAACCAAATATTTAACATTTGCGGTGGAGTCTGTGCGTCTAGATTAGTTTATGTTTCAAGTGCCAGCAATTACAGCTAAAAGCCATGATTTATGTTAGAAATCTCTTTTTCTAACCTTACTTACAGGGTGCGGACAAAACTTCGCCTTAACCAAGACCTAAATTATAAATCTTACAATTTATGAAATCCTCTATTCGTGCCCTGTATAATGGCAGATCCCCCAACAGGGATTTAACCTTTTAATCCGTTGCAAATTCTTTTATTGATCAATACTTATAAAATTCATTGTAAAACACCGTTGAGCTTATGAAATATAATGTTAAAATAGGATATTAAAATAGCTACCTGATATAACAGTGGTCCTCAACTGAATTAAACTTAATACTAATAAAATTCATTGTTAAAACCGTTGAGGTGGAGAGTCATAAAATAAAATAAGTTAAAATATACCTTCTTAGGTAAGATCCGTCGTCCTCAACTTATAAAATATGTAATCTTGATGCCTGTAGGCCTTTCAGAACATCCGATCCATCTTCAGCAGATCCCTCTTCGCTACAACATCCAATATGATGGTTGGTGCTGCTGGTCCTAATGTGGTGTTGTCGTGACTAAAGCTTCTTCCTGATGATATCGCATAGTGGGTTGTTTAGTCTGGGAGTGCTTTCATTTATTAAAAGCTTGTTGTCTATTCCTTGATAATTTCCAGGTCTTCCAATATGTTGATTTTAGTTGGATTTCCCTCTTTGTGGACTATTGTAAGGATGTCTTCTATTGAGTTCATTCTATGCCTACTGGCATAAAGATTAGGCCTACATATTTTATAAATTGAGGACGACGGATCTTACCTAAGAAGGTATCGATACTAGTAAAATTCATGGTGATTTTCCGTTGAGGCAAAACATGTAATTCAAGCTGGACACCATATGCATAACATCGATAACACCCTCACAATAGTACATAGAGAAAACATTCCAACGAGAATAAATATACTGGAGGAAATCGCAATCCTAAGAGAAATCAACAACAACCTAATTCTCAATGAATACACACCTAATCCACACAATCCTCTGTACAAAATTCTCACAACCAAGTCAGTGCTTCAACAAGGGTCAACAAGAACGGACCTAATGCATTCTGCTGATGATGGGACTAGTCCCGAAAGGCCTACAGAGTTTTAAAAGAAATTAAGTTGAGGAGACGGACCTACAAGGTAACTATATTATAGTTTTTAACAGTACATTATATTACTAAGAAGGTATACTTTAACTTATTTTATTTTATGAATTAAACTTCTGTTTAAGAAACTTTGTCAAGTGGTTAAAACTAAGAAGGCATTTCAGAATCAAGTTTCATCTTCTACATTCTATTTGGTAACATCATTTTGAAAGACCTTCGTAGTTTTAACATTTTAGTAAATATAAAACAGTACCTGATATCTCAGCCGTCATTATTAGCACTGAGCAACAAAAAATGATTTTTTTTTTGTCTCAGAAAGAAAAATATGTGATTCTGATAGTATTTTTTCTCCTGAATTCAAATATGATATCGGGGTTTCTCCATCACGCAAGGTTTCTGAGAGACAGGCATTTATAATTTCAAACACTTTAATATTTTCTACATTCGTAACTACACAATATTCGAACATTCGGACTCACCTAGAAAGTAAGAAATGACTATTTTCTGCTATATTTCGCCTGTGGAGGATCCTTCTTGATGGTCCAACAATAATCGGCCAGCATATCAGGATTCCATTTGCCTTGATATCTCTTTTCCATAGCTGAAATCTCCTGATGAAAGTATTCCCCGTGCTCATCGCTCACTGCGCCAAGATAATAAATGGACGAAAAATGTTTATTAAAAAAATAATTATTTAAATCCATTAATTGAAATTGAAATAAAAAACTATGGGGATGGAGAAATTCCGAATACATATTTGAAAATACGATAAAAAACTGCATTAAGTACAACTATTGGTACTGATGAGACAAAAATCGTGTTGACCAGTGCAATCAGCAGTGTAGTTTTGTAGGAGGCCTTTCGAAAACTTAAGTTTCATCTTCTGCTTTCAGTTTGGTTTTCAAAATGCCTCCTGCAATAACAACACTGCTGATTGTTGAGGACAACTGAGATTTCAGGTAGCGTTTCACATTTCTTAAAATGTTAAAACTATGACGGCCTCTCAAAATCATGTTAGCAAATAGAATGCAGAAGATTTTCAAAGGCCTTCATAGTTTAATAATTTTAATAAATATAAATTTAATTTTAGGGTTAATAAATTCTGTCTTCAAGCCACAGATAGTCCAAAACCACTCAAGACTAAAAATGTATAAAAGACTGGTTCTTCCAACTCTTTTGTATGGTAGAGAAGTATGGACGTTGAAACAGAAGGATGTACAGAGACTTAGATCTGCTGAAATGAGATACCTTCGGAGGACTGCAGGATACACACTACTAGATCACAAAAAAAGAAGACATCTTAGAAGAATTACACATGTAACCTTTAGAAAACAAAATTTCTGATTATAAGTCAAGATGGATGCAACATGTTCATCGAATGGAAGATCACAGGATACCCAAACAAATGTTAAGATATCAACCTGCAGGAAGAAGAAGACCAGGACGTTCACTCTAAAGACTTTTGGATGGTGTTCCTCTTGAGGCCGAAACAGGTCAACAAATGACCTAAATTCGTGAATGCACTAAGATGATGATGATGATGATGATGATAAATATAAAACAGTACCTGAGATCTCAGTCGTACTCAATAATCAGCAGTGTAGATTTGTAGGAGGCCTTTCGAAAACTTAATTTTCATCTTTTGCTTTCAGTTTGGTTATCAAAAGGCCTCCTACAAATCAGCACTGCTGATTGTTGAGGACAACTGAGGTATCAGGTACTGTTTTACAATTCTTAAAACTTTAACACAGTGACCTCAACGGAGTTTCGTAATGTATTTTAAAAATCTTGACTTCATAGTTTTAACCACTTGACAAAGATTCTCCATCTTACATTATCTTAGACGTCTAAAGAATTTTCTCCCAGTTTCGTTAAAACAAATCCTTGTGCAGAATCTTGTGTTGCCACACTTCGATTATTGTGACATATATAATGATCTAAACCATGACTTGTCGCAAAGATTGCAGCGTGTTCATAATGCTTGCGTTCGATTCATTTTCAATATCCGCCGTTATGGCCATATTTCCGAACACATTAATAACCTCTCTTGGCTCCGTCTTACTGACAGACGTAAATTGCACTCTCTTTCACTACTTTTCAAGCTTCTGATTTCCTACATTCCTACTTACCTGGCGTCCAGATTTGAGAAGTTATCCTCTTACCACAATATTGACACTAGGTCACAAGATAACAGTCTGAGCAATTCCTCTTCATAGCAATTCCTCTTATTCTACTTGCTTCACAGTAGCATCTGCCCGCTACTGGAATTTCCTTCCTCAAGATATCAGGGGTTGCCGCACACTTGGCACCTTTAAGTCACGCTTATACAGTTACCTCTTGTCTAATAATTAATTTATCTTTATTTATTTAAATTTATACTACGTCATTAATAATTTTTTCTCGTTTTTTATACCTTATACATATTATATATTTAATTCGTTAAATTTAGAGTAAATCAAAATACATTATAAATATTTATTGTATTGTATTGTTTTTATAATATGTAATTGTTTATGTAGTTGTAAGACTATTTTTTTTTTTGTATTTTGTATTTTTTTTTTGGAAACCTGGTTGAGTGGCAGACAAGGCCTTAAGGCCTTAACTCTGCCAGGTAAAATAAAGCTATTTATTTATTTAAAGTTTCTTAAACAGAAGTTTAATTCAGTTGAGGACCACTGTTATATCAGGCACCTATTTTAACATTTTAACATTGTATCCTTTATTGAATATATAAATTCTTCTCTCCTCCGGGAGTTACTGTTTCTTGAGCCCACCATGGGTTATTGAGGAATGAGATGAGATGAAGCCCCTATTATTGAAGGTATGCATGTCATGTCATCACAGGCGCAGATGTAATGAAATGTTTAAGGTAGGTTTCGGTATTCAATACTTGTCAGTTTCCTTGTGAGTAAGCTTATGTTTTAATTCAGACAGTCCTTGATATAAGAGAAAGGAATTCCAGAGACGGAAATGTTCGATTTAGGTCCTAGAGGTTGATTGCACTTAAAGTGATCCCACTACATTACAAGAGGCCCTTGGGGTAGTAGCAGGTTAAGGTTCCCAGCTTTTCAGATAATCGGCACGAGATAATAATGTTAATAATAATAATAATAATAATAATAATAATAATAATAATAATAATAATAATAATAATAATAATGATAATAATAATAATAATGAGAATGATGATAATAATAATGAGAATGATAATAATGAGAATAATAAATAATAATGATGATAATGATAATAATAGTGATAATACTACTACTACTACTACTACTACTACTAATAATAATAACAATAATAATAATAATAATAATGATACTTATAATAATAATACTAATATATATAATACCCTAAATTCCAGACTCCAATGGGCAACCACAGGAATAATTTCCCTTTAAGGTACCTCATAAACTGTAATCAAAACGCTGACCACTAGCCCACGAGACTGGTCTAGCTTGCAATATTGTGTATTTTATTAAACAACCACATCATCTTAGATACAGAATTCATGACGAAATTAAACGATGACGTCACCAAGCAACATATCACCCAAAACAATTCACAGTCAACTCTCCTGTATTAGTACTAACTACTGTTGTATAGTGGGTCATGAACTATACTCACAAAATAAACTCGATAAATTAGTACTTATTTTCGTATTAAGTCCACCGCTGTGGTCACGGGGTAACGTGCTGCCTGCAACAAGGGCCCGGGTTTCGATCTCCGGTCGGGACAGTTTTTTTCTGGGTGAGGTTTTTATCGGGGTTTTCCCTCACCTGAAGACAAATTTCAGGAAAACGTTAAGGCCGAAACGGTCCCCGAAATCATATGGCCATCGCAATCATCATCATCATCATTCATATTCATCTTAGGTTAGCTTAGGATATGGACTCTCCTGGCGCACCATTATCATCATCACCCATCATATCCATCGGGCAACGAAAACCTCAGAAGTGCGTTACAAGTACGCCATGCCAGGAGAGCAACCAGGATGTCGAAAAGACAAACCTGGGCATTTGAAAAACAAAATCGTATTAAAAACTAGTTTACATTATTTTCCAGACAGGTCAGCTAAAAAGTAATGTTTGTATGTACATATATGGAAACGATAAAAGAAACTTCAAAGTCAGTTAAATCGTTTAATCTTGGGCTTCGTTTCTGTAATCGATTGTTATATTTAGAAAGTTTCTAAAACAAAACAAATCAGCAGGGGTAAAAAAATAGTATTGTTTCTAAAGGACCAAAAGAGGAATATTGAAGTTAGACGTTGCCATCTTCTTATATTGTATGCGAGAACACCTGGTGTTCATGGGTGAAATAGTGTACAAGTCTGACAAAGTATCGATTTCGCAAAGAAGGTTTATTGACAAACAAGCATGTGATCTTATATACGCATTGCTTTCCTTATCGGCTCAACGCACACTGAGGAGAAAAAAAAATCAATGCAAAACAAACCGTTCTGTCATCACGATCAAATTTTATGGTGGCAACAAATTATTGTAGTTTTCCTTAAGCAGCAACATTCGCATTTTCCAACATAGCCTGAGTTTCTTCTTACCCTGTTAACCCTTAAAGTCATACATGTATCCTTTTGGATACCACCAGATTTGGTTCTGTGTGGTTTTGTGTGTGTGGTTTTGGTTGTGGATGGGTTTTTTGTTTGTTGGTTTAATTAATTTAATATTTTTAATTAAATCAGGAAAGAAACGAAACGAAAAGAAACCACTTAAATATGTGTCTAATTATACAAAATACCTAATAATAACAGTTATAAAAGATTCCGTTTTCAGTGCGGTCCGCCACATTCAAATAACTGACACAAGACATTTGGTCTTTTGCCAATTTAAGGGTTAAAGCGCTTTTCAAAGCATGTGTGAAAACAGCGTATTAGACGAGAAATTATAAATATTTTAATGATATTATACCTGATTTCAAGTTACATGTTTCGCTAACTACAGTTCGTTTGGCTTAACTTTGCAAGAAACTTGTAAAAAGAGACAGCTGTGCTCACCTCTCTCACTCGCACCAGTGTTTGTCGGAAGTTTCTTCACACAGATTTTAATAGGGGTAAAGGGGGAAGACGTAAATTGAAAACAGGGTGGATTCTTTTCTTTTGTTACTGGGCGAAAGCGGTCAAGGATCTACCCTCATATCCACATCTCTCTCTTTGCCAAGTTAAGCCAGATGTTCAATAATTAACTCATTGGCACTATGGATGCAGGTGGTTCATGGCCGAATGGACATAAGCTTTCCATACACCCCATCATCAACTAATGTTTTCTAATTCATTCCCTGTATACCCCTAATTCTCCTTCCTCAAACATGATTTTTTTCCATGGCGCGACAGGCTTAGAATGCCCTTAGCCTACCAGTCGGCTGCTGACCTCATATCCACATGTGTCAATCACAGAGGTAGAGTGATCATCTACCCAGGTGTAGGGGTGACATGTGGTCAGCATGTCGAGTCCCCCAGCCATTATAGCTAGTTTTTCTCAACCTGGAAACCGCTACTTATTGTAAGCTACCCAATACCTCATGATGCTGGGTGGACATCGGTCCCATACTGGCCGAAATACCATCAGAAAATTTCTTCCCCATGAGACCCGAACGAGCGCAAGTCTAATAACTCTGCCAAGGCTTCCTGCCTTAACCACTCGGCTACGGCGCGGGACTCCCTCAAACAATTGTTAATGTTATATTTCCAGCTCAGTTTTGGCTTACATACTCGTAGCTTTTCCTATGGTTTTCTATTAGAATATTTAATCCCCTTCTTTGATTCACGCCTGCCCATCGCAGACTTAACTGTTATTACATCTGGTTTCCCATAAAGTTCATGCAGCTCACTGTTATGTAGTTTTCTCCATTCATCTTTCTGTTCCCCTCTCTTAGGATTAACTCACTGGCACCATCGAATCCGTAGATTCATGGCCGCGCGCCACTCGATTAGCTCTCAACCTACTCGCATTACTTTTATATGTGAAGATCGGATCTTTCTGATAGGTCAATCTTGGTCTCTGTCTCGAATCGAAATCTCGAGATACAGATTTTTCTAGAAATATTTGCATAGATACATCTGGAAAGCTCTCATGGGGGCCTCTCCAACTCGTGAAATCACCAGTTCACGAGCTTCGCGCGACGAGGATAACATCATCATCAATGAAAAAAGAAACAGGAGCAAGGAAATTTCTTGTAGGAAGGCCGGAAGAAGGCCAAAAATAACATGGGAAAATAAAATTAACCACTTGAGGGAGGTGATTTAGGGGATGATTGGAAAACAATCTTCAGATAGGAATGTATGGAGAGCTTATGTCTGTATAGGTATAAAACCTCCGATTTCGATATTTACAGTGAGTTAATTTTTGTTCAAGTTACCGAATTATCCGTCTTGAAAAAATATGAGTCATCGCCGTTTGAAATATATTAATACGTTCTCTTTATTTTTAATGCAATGATTGTCGTTAAAAGCAAGTTAGATTAATTGATTTTCATTTATTCACTATTTTTTTTCGCTCGGGGTGAGTTTATTATTATTGATTTCAGAGCGATTATTTCGACTATTTAACTCATGCCCCAAATGGGAGTCAATGATCAATCACATTTCAATGATTTTTTTTATTTACAAACCAATCACAGTCGCGTTTCGCCTCGAATTTTGTCAACCGAAGTTTATCATATTAAAGAAAGCACCTCCTTTTTGACAATCTGAATAGGTCATATCATTATTTTGCAGTGACTGACTCTCCAAGAAATACGGCTACCAGATTGTATATAAAGTACATGAATGTCAGCAGATAGGCGGATGCGAGAAAAATAGTATAAAAACATTTGTAACAATTGATTATACCACAAAAAAAATTGCACTTTCTTAAACGAATTATTTTCCAGGAAATGGCGTTGCAGAAAAATATAATTGACATATTTACAATAGGACATCAGAAATTAATACCTATAATGCTGGTTATAAATTTCTCCACTAGGGTGCATTTCTTACAATATTGCGATCCTTTGGCAATAAATAATATGATCTAGTTGCAGTGATGATGAACAAAAGAAGCAAATGAAGCGTACCAATCGTTTCGCATTTGTTTTCAAACATCGCTGTTTACATTAAATATATAAATATTTTAAAATAACTATAGTTAAATAATGCTTTGTGAGTAAACAGCTTAATTTTATTCGTTAAAATAGTCCTAATAAATACTTATGATAAATGTATGCAATCAGTTGATAGTAACTTATGCTAATAACCAAACACATCGTGGCTTTTAAAACATTATGTTATTTACTGCAATCTAAAAGCGAATATGTTCTCGCAGCCGTAGCCGAACGGTTTAAGGAATCATGCCTTGGCGCAGAACTTCTATGGGGAACAAATTTTCTCAAGAAATTCGGCCAATATGAGACCAGTACCCAGCCAGTGTCGTAAGGAATTTGGATAGCTACAAAAAAAAAGCGATAGGCGGGGCATGTGGCACGAATGGAGAATGAAAGAGGAAGCATGGAAGCTTCTTTAGGAAAACCAGAGGGAAAATTGGTAGACCAAGAATGAGGTGGGAGAATAATATTAACAATGATTTGAGGGAAGTAGATTATACAGGAAAACATTAGCTTAAGATAGGGATGTATGGAGAGCTTATGTCCGCGCGGGCATGAACCTATGGATTCGATAATGCCAGTGGGTTAGTTAATTACAACAAGAAATGGTTTCCAGGATGAGAAAACCAGCTATAACGACTGGGAGTCCCTACATGCTTACCGCATATCACTCCTATACGGAGTAGATGGTCGTCCACCTCTGTTTTTAAGACATTTGATTGTGAGGACACACCCCGTTGGTAGGCCATGAGCCTTCTAGGTCATCGAATAAACACAATTGAAAACACTCTCACGATAATCCACCGAGAAAACATTCCAGCTAGGATAAATATATTTGAAGACCTCGAAATTATAAAGGAAACAAACAACGCCTCACTTCTTAATGAGAACGCACCCCAGTCAAACCCATTATACGAGATCGTAAAAAACAAGTCAGTTGCTGCTACACAAACAGTTGTGAGTATACATCACCGTACACAACAACAACGAGTAGCGGAAGCTCAAACTGCAGAAGATGGAAGATAACTTCCGAAAGCGCTCCAGTTAATTTTATATACAATATTTTTAACAAAGTTGAGGACGACGGCACCCTACCAACTTACTTACTTACTCACTTGCACTATCGAACCCGTAGGTTCATGGCCGCGCGGATATAAGCTATCCATACATCCCTATCCTGAGCTAATGCTTTTCCAATCATTCCCTGTATAATATACTTCCCTCAAATCATAGTTAATGTTGTTCTCCCACCTCATTCTTGGTCTACCAACTGGGCGTTTTCCCTCTGGCTTTCCTAAGAAGCTTCCATGCACGTCTTTCATTCCCCATACGTGCAACATGTCCTGCCCATCGCAGTCTACGGGACTTAACTGTTCTTATTATATCTGGCTTCCTATAAAGACCATAAAGTTCATTGTTATGTAGTCTTCTCCATTCACCTGTCTGTTCACCTCTCTTTGGTCCAAAAATTTTCCTAAGAACTTTATTCTCAATACTCGTAATCTCCTTTCCTCCCTTAAAGTAAGAGCCCATGTTTCGCACCCGTATAATATAACTGGTAGAATAATAGTTTTATATATTTTCAGTTTAACGTTTTTTGAACCTACCAACAGGTATAATTTAATCTTTAACTTTCATCATATGACTTAACCTCGGAATTTGATATGAATTTTACTAGTATTGCTTCTAGGTTTGTCACACCATGGAGAAAAAAGTGAGTACACTTATTGGTGCTCAAAATTAGGCTGGATCTTTTAAATGGATGTGGGTTACTGACATTACTGGAAACAATTGAGGACGCTGTAAGGTCAAATTATTAAGAGGGCGGTGGAATGGGTAATTTATTCATTGTGAAGTAATTCCCTGGGAGGGTCGCAGTGACGACGTCCTTGGCCCCAGGATGCAGTTCGGCACGCGAACTCCGCAGAACACTTGCAGTGATAAAAGGCTTTCTTCATGCCATGCAAAGAAGGCTGTCCTCAATTACCTGCTCAAAATAACTTCCTGGCATATACAACTATTTTAAAAATTCTATTTATAACGAAATATTTTTTGTTTGTAGACGCTATAACCACTTATAAAAAAGGAAATGCATCTGATTTGTTTATATGCAAACAAAACAAATTTCACGGGGCTACAGGCCTATCAGCCCGGCTGTTTTGCCTCACATCCACACCATGTTTAATCTAGCCAGTGTAGGGGTGACATGTGGTCCAGCATGTCGGATGTTGTTGTGAAACCTATTAAATAAGTATAATTTAGGATGTTTCACAAAACAGAGGTGTTTAAAGCTATGCATTATAACAGGGGAAAACTGGCGTAATACAGTTACAATCTGTTGGTGTGAAATTTACCCTTAATTATACTATTTAATTGCTATTCATTATAGAGTCGCCAATTTTAAGTTGGGGTTGAAACCGTCGACAAAATTTTTCCAGAGGTCTCTTATTTCAGACTTGAGACACGGAATCCGCAGCTTTAACTTTCTTTCGAATAAAGCCACCATTATCGTCATCGTAGGCGCTACAGCCCGTTAAGGCGTTGACGCCCAACGGATTTCGAGTCCTGGAAGGGACGGGCTTACAGGGTGAGGTTTTCTTTCGGGGGTTGTTCTCCACTTGTAAGACAAAGTATCAGGAAGCTTAGGGTCCTACGGTCCCCGAACATCATCCGGCCAATTATCATCATCATCATTATCATCCGGGCGTGGTGGAAAGCAATGGGGAAGCTATCTACCTACTATAATTCCCTAGTAAAACTGCAAAGTATAGCATGAAAATGCTATGTTATTGCAGTTGAAGGACCTTGCCTGAGGGCAGAGAGAACACTCTGTACAGTTCTAATTAGTTATGGATCAGGGATTTTATGGTAATAAAAGGTAAGATTGCAATACAGATAGTAAGCCTATATATTATTCAACTGTTGTGTGTGAAACCAAGACAAAAAAAAAACACCTTCTCATTATACTATTCAACTGTTTTTATATTTTATAAATTTCAAGGGAAAATACCGATACGAACTTAAAATTGTTATTTAACAACAATATAATAGAAACAAGTTAATAACTTTTACTTATCTTGGCCACAATCTTTTCTACACACAATGTAAGACAGACATAAAATTGATCAAATTCCAAAAAACTTATAGGATATTACAATAAAAAAGCACTCTTCTCTGAAAAGTACGCCCATATACAATTCTAAAAATTTTATAAAACAATGGCTCTTCCAACTTTACTTTATGGCTCTGAAACCCGGACTCTTACTACAGGTAAAATTAAATAGGATAGTAGGCTTCAGAAATGAAGCTATTAAGACCTTTAACGGTTATATCACTTTATGACCACATGCGTAATGAAGATATCCGCAAAGCTCTCACACACCCAGTAATAACTGAAAACCATCCAAATATACTTAAATAATTGGCATGAACACCTCCTTAGAATGCCAAACAATAGACTAACCTCTGCAGCTATTCAACTACTGACCCACAGGACGAGAAGAGACCCAGGAAGACCTAAGAAGCGATGGAGGAATCAATTTCTATCCCGAAGCTGAAAAGACCAATGGCCTTAAACACATGACTGTATTTTATGATGATGATGATGACTGTATATAAAACCAAAACACACATGCCAGTCATGAGTCTAACTTCTCATACTGTTCAACTGTTCGTATATAAAACCAAAACAAAGACAGTCATGAGTCTAACTTCTCATACTATTCAAACTGTTCGTATATGAACCAAAACAAAAGACAGTGGTAAGTCCTAACTTCTGATTATACTATGTTGCAATCTTTATCATTTAGTAGACTACATAAAAATCCTGACTCTAATTGAATGAGTCATTTCGAAAAAGGTGTTCATCTACTGCTGATAAAATTTTACAGGAGAGGGGAAAAAAAACTGATTCAACTTGTTCTGGATAAGAATGAATCTGAAATTGCTACTTGAATACAGTCAGAAAGTGGTAAAGGAATAGTGTAGTTGATTCGTTCTCACGCGAAAACGATGCAAGTAAGTATATAAACATGGAATGATGAAGAAAGTGAATTTCAGAAAAATAGTAGATGGATGATCTCTTTTCGAAATGATTCATTCAATTATATCTGATCCATTGTTAAGGCCTGAAAAAATTCTCAAACCCGTACCGGGTTTAAAACCGCAATATCGGAACGCGAACAAGGAGGTAACCACTAGAACCACTGGGAAAACAAAGTGGAGAGAGAAATAAAGGAAGCGAGAAGAAGATAAAAGTAAGAATGACAAGCTATTAAAAACAAAAGGAATTAGGTGTGGAATGTTAAAGTGTTGTATTTTACTCCTACATGAGACCCAAAATAAAACAAGATTCTTGATAATCTGGGGGCAGTTTAATATCCTGTCTTTGATGACTAAAAATACGTAGTGTTTTAAATTCAATTCATGAGTTGGTGTTGATTGATTGGCCGGCGGTGCCAAGCCGTCACCCCGCGCCGTCACCACCCTACTCAATCATACGTTCCCAGGGAGAAAAAAAATCTATTTTAAATAATGGTGAACCCCTCTAAACTCTAACACATACAATTTACACAAAACACCACTGAAAAATATAAACTTCATCACACTGTAGCCCGAATAGCTAATTGTTTTCGAGCTCAAACTAATTTGGACGGCGTTATCCATCAACCGACTATGCGCCATTATGTAGTTTGGACAAAAATAATTTCAAAGTTTAAGTCAATCTTCACTAATTATTGTAGCGCCAAGTAACAATACTGGATATTGCAAGTTATCTTCCTTGTTTGACAGTTAGTATGCATCCCAGGGAGGAGAAGAAATAAAAATAGCAAGATTTTTATCATTTTTTCTCGTTATTAATTAAAAAGGTTTGGTTAATAAATGAGACTTGGAGGGGATGTAACAATCTAAGAGAGAGAACATTTGGCGCTTAGCAGCATCATGCAAAATTTAATTAGCATTTATGAAGATCTTGTTTCATAGCCGATTGTCGCAATACACAAAATCTCTCATAGGACTGTTTGCGTTTACATTCTTCTTTAATAATTGTATTGTATTGTAAGCCTATTTTTTCCCTTTACAGAGATTTAGGCGCTCTCCCCCTACAGGGAAAAAATTTGAACCATATTAATTTAGTTACACTTGTTTTTCGTATAGATGTCATTTTGAGTGGTCCGTGGTCAGCGTTCCACCTCATACTAACATCTAGGAAAGCAAGGTAGTACCAGGACGGGAAAACTTCTTTAATAATAACGTTATATTTAAGGATTTGGCGCTAAAAGTGTGCGTACACTTACTTCATGAGTTAGTGCAACAGATGGTATATTTTTTAATGACGCTTAGCCGGTTGATGCATAACATCGTCCAATTAAAATATTAGATTTCCTTTCCTCATCTTAGTTTGATCTCTCGTTTTATAGGTGATTTTATAAGCCCCAGGTCTTACAGCAAAAACAACCTGTCGGTAGAGATTTAAAACTCTGGATCTCACACACACTTTTTTGACCACGCAAGGACAACACAGAGTCTCCCTGATGAGTCATCAATTCAATATAAGGGCCACCTTCGAGATAATAGAAACATTTAAGATAAGGACACGCCATTCATTCATACAAAAAACAAACAAACTTCATGATGCGGAAAGACCTAGAAGGTCCTTGATCTACCAGCCGCTGCTGGCCTTACATCTGGGTGTGTTAATCACAGAGGTAAACGATCATCCTGTCAGTACAGGGGGTGACATGTCAGCATGTCGGGTCCCCCAACCGTTATAGTGTGTTTTCTACCAAAATTCCACAAGATACTGGGTAGGAACCAGTCCTATACTCACCAAAATCCCATGAGAAAATTTATTTCCCCATGGATACTCGAACCAGCGCAAAGCCCGTAGCTCTGTGCCAAAGCATCTTGCCTTAACCACTGAGCTACGAGCAAGACTATTCGTTGATACATTCATAAAAAACAAGGTGAATATGATATGGACAACGTTGATGGCAGAAGGTGATCGCACATGATTTGGCCCTGAACGTTTCCTGTCATTTGTTCAAGAAGGGTAAAAAAAATGCAATATTACTGGAATAAAATAGATCAGCTATACTTATTAAGGAATGCTGATATTATAATGTACATTAAACTGGTTGCATTATAGATCGTAACATAATTATATTCTGATGATGCGAGACATGGACTCTTACTTTAAGGGAGGAAAGGAGATTAAAAGTATTTGAGAAAAAAGTACTTAAGAAAAATTTTGGACCAAAGAGAGATGAACAGTCAGGTGAATGGAGAAGACTACATAACAATGAACTACATGGTCTTATAGGAAGCAGATATAACAAGAACGTTTAAGTGTCGTAGACTGCGATGGGCAGGACATGTTGCACGTATGGGGAATGAAAAGACTTGCATGGAAGCTTCTTGTAGAAAAGCCAGAGCGAAAACGCCCAGTTGGTAGACCAAGAATGAGGTGGGAGAACAACATTAACTAGATTTGAGGGAAGTAGATTATACAGAGAATGATTGGAAAGCATTAGCTCTGGATAGGTAGACCAAGAATGAGGTGGGACAAAACATTAACTATGATTTGAGGGAAGTAGATTATACAGAGAATGATTGGAAAGCATTAGCTCTGGATAGGGATGTATGGAGAGCTTATGTCCGCGTGGCCATGAACCTACGGGTTCGATAGTGCCCGTGAGTAAGTAAGTAACAAATAGAGATATTATCTTTTTGATCAAATTTTATTTAGTGTTTATATTAGAGTTAATTAAGATTGTTATATTCTGATGTAATATATGTTGTCCTGGTGAGTGGAAAGAGTAGGTCCACATGGCTTAATTCCACCAGGCTAAATAAATCTAATCTAATCTATATTTGTTACCGACAAAATTTTACAGGGCTGTTCAGAAATGTTGTCGAGTGTTTGATATAAGGAACCCACGGTCCAGGTGACTCATTTCTAACGGCGAAAAAAGGATCGGTATCAGGGTAGTAACTAATTTCTATACCCATTGTTTACAAATGCGTGTGTTTGTCGGCGTCTCCATTGCCTGCTCGGAGCGGAGAGAGTGTATGTTGTTCCTCAGTAATAGACCTGTTTATGTGATGTGTGGTTGTATCAGAATGCCGAAACAAAAATTGTGCAAAGATGAGTCCATTCTTACACAAAGCGGACTGCACTAGAAATCTGTCCCGAGTAGCGAGTGTTTACGTGCAGTTTGTAAACATAGCGGTCTAAGTACGAAGCAGCCCAGCCTGTAACCCATACTTTTTTCAGCCCTACTTATTACTGAGCTATGTGTTGTTGATGTGAGCCGGAGTCTGCAATATATAAACAAATAGCAGACGAAGTTCACAAAGCGCAAGTAAATTTCACATTTTGTGAGAGATAAAGCTCAGCCGTTAATATACAGAGTGATTCTAAATTACTTACTCACTGGCACTATCGAATCCATAGGTTCATCGCAGCGCGGACATAAGCTTCTCCATACATCCCTATCCTGAGCTAATGCTTTCCAATCATTCCCTGTATTATATACTTCCCTCAAATCATAGTTAATGTTGTTTCTCCACCTCATTCTTGGTCTACCAACTGGGCATTTTCCCTCTGGCTTTCCTACAAAGAAGCTTCCATGCACGTTTTTCATTCCCCATACGCGCAACATGTCCTGCCCATTCCAGTCTACGAGGACTTAAAACTGTTTTTATTATATCTGGCTTCCTATAAAGACCATGCAGTTCATTGTTATGCAGTCTTCTCTCATTCACCTGTCTGTTCATCTCTCTTCGGTCCAAAAAATTTTCCTAAGAACTTTATTCTCAAAAACTCGTAATTCTTCTCCTCCCTTAAAGTAAGAATCCATGTTTCACACCCATATAATATAACTGGTAGAATAATAGTTTTATATATTTTCAGTTTAACGTTTTATGAAAGGAGTTGGGACATCAAAAGTGATTCTAAATTACTCCCCCGATTTGTTATTTTCTTTTACAGAGAGTGATATGGGCTCCCTTTGTGACCCTGCAAATATCAGGGTAGCAATCCAATTCAAATGCTAGCAATAACGTTCACTACCAGTTATTATAGCCTCACTAGGATGGTCGTCCTGCGGCTCGCTTGTTTCCCCGCAGCATATATATAATTAAATATAAAGGTGCTGGAAACTAAATATTTCCAAACTTACAGACCGAATAATTAAATATAAGAACGACTGGAAAGAACATATTGATAGAATGCCAGAAGAAACATTTCCAAAATTATTGCTAAATTATAAACGCACGGAAGGAGAAATGTAGGGACGCCCACACACAGAAGATGGTCTGAACAATTTTAATAATTCTAGCTTTCATGGAACCGGAACGAGCCAACAGGTTTTAATCCGATGGATGATGATGATGAAAAGATGCCGACTACCGCCACTATAATAATTCCGCATGTTAATCATTATCAAGCATTGTCGCGCGGCACCCGCTTTTATATAAACGGACAACCATCATAGTGAGGCGATAAAACCATTTTCTGTAATCTCAAGTTCTCTATCGGTTAGAAGGTGGAACTGAGCCGAGTAGGCAAAGTAATAAAACTTCAGAGATATTCTGCGATATAATATTAGTACTATGTGTGTATTAGTCACGGTTGCTAGAAAAATACGAAACTAGGGCAATAATTAGAATCACCATAAATGTATGTACAAATTGGAATGTACTTACCTCTCTGACAGAGGTGGCCGGATGATGAATATTCGTACCCCTGCTGATCACCATGTTTAGTGATTCAACGGCTTCCCAGCCCTGCAAAAAAACCCATTTCATTTTTTTATAGAAATATTTAATATATTTTGTACTAGAACATACCATAAAATCTTCAGAGGATGACGAAAGCCTACAATTTGAAGGTATTAATAAGCTATTAGTTTATGCTGATGTTGTAGTACTATTGGGCGATGGCGGGGAAATACTAAAGGCCAACACGCACACACTATTGAGTAACACTAAGAAATTGGGACTGGAAATAAATATAAATAAAACTAAATATATGGTCACACATAGAAATAAATATATAATGGAAATGGGCAGCTAATGACGTATGAGAAAAAATTTGAGGAAGTGGGTGAATTCAAATACCTAGGAACAATAATCACAAATAGGAATGAGATGCACAAAGAAATTAAACATAGGCTCAATTCTGGGAATGCGTGCTATTATACATTACAGAGATATTGACTTCACAAACTCCTTTAAAAAAAGTTTAAACTGAAAATATAAAAAACTATTATTCTACCAGTTATATTATTTGGGTGCGAAACATGGACTCTTACTTTAAGGGAGGAAAGGAGATTACAAGTATTTGAGAATAAAGTACTTAGGAAATTTTTGGACCAAAGAGAGATGAACAGACAGGTGAATGGAGAAGACTGCAATAACAGTGATTACATTATATTTATAGGAAGCCAGATATAATAAGAACAGTTAAGTTTCGTAGACTGCGATGGGCAGGACATATGGCACGTATGGAGGATGAAAGACGTGCATGGAAGCTTCTTGTAGGAAAACCAGAGGGAAAACGCCTAGTTGGTAGACCAAGAATGAGGATGGGAGAATAACTAACTATGATTTGAGGGAATTAGATTATACAGGGGATGATTGGAAAACATTGGCTCAGGATAGGGATGTATGGAGAGATTATGTCCGTGCAGGCATGAACCTACGGGTTCGATAGTGCCAGTGAGTGAGTGAGTGAAACAATTCTTAATAATTGTTTATATTATTCAATAATAAATAATGACAGTGCATTAAAAATATATATCGGTGGTCTAGTGGTTACTTTACTTGCCTCAAGTCCCGAGAGTCGCGGGTTCGAACTCCGCCGGGTCGTTTGATTTTTAGGGTGAAAAAATTCGACGGGTAAATCCTTCGGGAGGGACTTTAAGCCGTGAGTCCCGAGTTTGAAGATTTACAGGCTCCTCAAAGAACCTCAAGCGAAAATTAGTGCTCTGACAAAATTTAGCCCGACTAAATAATATCTTAGTGTCCAACTAGATGTCTCATTGAGGTCATTTGCTGACCACATGTCACTCACTGACATCTGTAGGCAAATACGCGATAACTAAATTAAGCAAGATCAAGAAACTCCCGCTAGGGAAATACCCCAGTACCAAGAGTGACGTAAGGGATTATTATATTATATTAAAAACCACATTAACTGGGAGTAAAATGGTCATCAAAGTTTGCTCAGAGGTCTTGCTTATTTTCCAGACTTGTGGTTCTTTTACGTACTTAATTATATGATATAAGTTCCAAAGCTTATGTCTCTTCCGAAAAAAAAACTGTAATAAGGATTTTTACGCCTGAGAGAAATGGATTGCACAAGAAACTGTTATCGATAGGATAACAAAGAGAGCTCTACAGTGGTATGGACATGTACAACGGATGTCGGAAGTCCAGTGGCCTAACAGGTATTGGATTGGATGGTACCAGGCAGAAGGAAGAGGGGGAGAAGTAGAAGAGCATGGTATGAAGGAATATGAGCCATGAGGAATATATGATGCCATTTGAAGAGGGGTATGGAAGATGGACAATGGGAAGATAGGAATATCTGGAAAGCAGGTATCAAAGGCAAACTGCTGTAAAGGGAAAGCCTGTAGATGGATGGAAGAAAAATCCATTAACTTCGGGCGATTGAATCCACGAACCTTGGAATCAGAAACGAGCATGGTATCTACTATAGTGAATGCCACGGTTGAAGATTATAACATGAAGGCGGGTGCTAAGTTGAAACGGTTTCTTCAGGAACACTTTAATAGATTATTTAGACCCTTTACATACCAGACAGGGGGCACGCCGTAGCGTAGTGGTTAAGGCACTGAGATACAAGCCGGAGGGTCGAGGGTTCAAGTCCCGTTGGGGTCAGGATTTTTAAACTGACCCAAACCCTCTGGCGGCACTATGGCCCTGGGGTCAACTCAGCCTCTAACGGAAATGAGTACCAGACGCTTGTTCTGGGGGTAAAGGCGGCGTCACGCAGGGTGACAACCCGGCTGACATAAAGTGCCGATTGTCTAGAAAAGTGGGAGGCTCCTACTACCCCCTCCGGGCCTGTTGTGGAATCACTTTACTTACATACCAGACATCATGTCACTGTTTGAAGGTTCATTACGTATCTTCTTCTAGTTTCATTCTATACTAACTAATAACCGGCGTGCGCTGCTATGCCTAAATAAATGAAAATAGTGTTTTTTATGTTTAGTTGCATAAGTCTTCTTCTTCTTCGCGGTTTAGTTTTATTTACTAGCCTGTTCCGGCTCCAAATTGCTGCTCTTTCCATCTTTTCCTTGGTCTTCCAAAACTTCTTCTTCCTCGTGGTGAATAGTTGTATGCTGCTTTTGATATTCTATTTTCAGTTGTCCTTGCCAAGAGTTCTTTCCAGTTTGTTCTGTATTTCACTATTGGTGAGTTTAATTCCTCTACTTTTAGTTGTTGTCTTATTTCTGTGTTATGTTTTTTATCTGTTCTTTGATATCCTGCTATTGGTCTGAGGGATCTCATTTCAGCAGCTTGTATGCTGGCAGATTGTTGTGTTGTCACTGTCCATGTTTCGGATCCATAAGTAATAATAGGCACTGCCATTGTCTTGTATAATTTCATTATAGAATCTTTCCTGGCTTTTTTTTCAAAGTTCTTTTAGTGTACCTGTTATATAATTAAACTTATTTGTAATTTATATCTGTTTCCGCTGTGTATGATATTTCGCAACCTAGGAAGTTATATCTTACTACTTGTTCTATTGGTTTATTTTATAATATTATATTTGTCCGAACTGGATGAGCGCCCTTGAAGGCCATTGTTTTTTATTTTTGTGAGGATATTTCCATGTTGTATTTTTTTGATATTTCATTTAGTTTATATAGCATTCTTTGTAGTTCTGTTTTTGCTATTAAAACCTGGTCATCTGCAAAGGCTACTGTTTTTATTACTATATTTCCTAAGTTAATTCCCCCAGTCGTCATTTGCTTCCATGATCTTATCATGTCGTCGAAATAAATGTTAAAAAGCGTGGTTGATAGTGGACAACCTCGTCTAACTCCTCCTGTTATATGTATTGGTTCCCTTTGATTTATTTTTATTTTTGTTTTCTCATACATTTTCATAATTACTAATTGAATAAGTAAAAGGAAAAATAAATATAAATTTATATCGTAATTATTTTAGATACTCCGTACTTATTACCCGGCGTTGCCCGGGAATCCAGTTATCCCGATCTTCTTGGCATAAATGAGCTGAAAGACATAAATCGTGAGTTATCCGTAAAAGATAAACATATGCTGTCCCGAACTTTTTCGTAGAGTTTTTTTTTTAGATATTCAATTCTGAGTAAGTCCACCGCTGCGGTCTCGAGGTAGCGTGCTGCCTTGTCACGCAGCGGGCCCGGGTTCGATCCCCGGTCGGGACAGTTTTTCTGGGTGAGGTTTTTATCGGGGTTTTTCCTCACCTGTAAGACAAATGTCAGGAAAACTTTAAGGTCCAAACGGTCCCCGAAATCATATGGCCATCATCATCATCCTTATCATTATCATTATCATCATCATCCTTCACCGGTGTGGAAAGCAACGGGCAGGTACCTCACCTATAATTCCCTAGTAAAGCTGCAACTCATAGCATGAAAATGCTATGATTGCAGTGAAAGACCTGCCCTCGGGCAGAATTACTATGGATGGATGGAATTCTGTGTACATTAATTTTGTGTATTTGTTAGGCCTATGGTTTAGGCAGCGTACGCCATTTAAGCGTCCAAAAAAGCTACTTTTTCACATTTTTCACTACAAAGAGTGATTTTTAGAGGTGAAGGGGTTGAGTATTACGATTCTCTTATAGCATATAATCTTCCCGGGAAACTTCTGAACATTTTGCAGAAAGTGCCATGACTAAAGGATCAACGATATGACAGCGCATACAATACCAACAAACAAACATTTATTTTTATGTATTAGCTAATAGACATTACATGGAATAATTTGAAACAAAAATATTACAAAGGAAACTAAAATGAAAATTTATAAGAGCATAATACAGAATATTTTGTCATATGGAAGTGAAACTTGGTCTTTGACGGAATTACAAAAGAATAAAATTAGAACAGTTGAATTTGATTATCTTAAAAGAAGCCTAAAAAAAACAAGACAGGATAAAATAAGAAATTAATTCCTGTGGAGAGAAATGAATGTCACCACGTCTGTTGTTAAGAGGATTGAAAATCAAACGCTTAAATAGTATGGCCATGTACAAAGAATGAAAAATGAAAGATGGCCAAAAATTATATATCAATGGTCACCCCTGGAAGAAATAAACGTGGCAGACCAAGATGGAAATTGAAAACCTACGTCAGAACCATAATGGATGATAGGAATGTGGAAGAGAGAGATTGTAATGATAGAGATAAATGGAAACTGAAGACGGCAAACCTATAAATGGGGAAAAGCCGAAGAAGAAGATAATAGAGCTGAATCTGGCTCTCCGGTTATCAAATTATATTTAAAAATAAAAATATTGTATTGTCACGGGTCGTTTACAAGTATACACAGTTTCAAGTCCATCCAATGTTTCTAAGTGGGTCAAAATCGTGTTCAAAGATTCCGTTACATAGATACAAAGACACTTTTTTTTTTTTTTTTAATTTTCTGACTATTCTGGCCAGGAAATTAGAAAATAAATATGAAATTATTGTATTGTCACGGGTCCTTTACAAGTATACAAAGTTTCAAGTCGATCCAATGTTTCTAAGTGGGTGAAAATAGTGTTCAAAAATTCCGTTACATAGATACAAATACACTTTTTTTTTTTATTTTCTGATGATTCTGGCCAGGATTTAAAAAAAATTAAATTATTATATTGTCACGGGTCCATTACAATTATACAAAGTTTCAAGTCGATTCAATGATTTTAAATGCCTGAAAATCGCGACGAAAGATTCCGTTACATAGACAGATACAGGCCAAGCTAATATAAAACGTGTAATAAGATGACGCGTGCCACAGTTTGATAAACACTGTAGAGCGATGTAAATAATAATAAACTTCCAATTGTGAAAGAAAACAAAGTTAAAACTATGAGCTTCGTGTTGTTGCAAATAACTTGGAAGTAAAATAACACAAATAGAAGAAAAGACTGAACAGAGTTTTAACCAGCTCACGGAAAGGTCGAGTTGAAACGAAAATCATTTTAAAATGTCTAAGTCAGGGCTATTTCAAGTGTTATAAATATTTTATTGCATCACCCTTCACTATTCCTCTATCTCCACACAATTCATGTTTTCATATGAAAATGTCTTCTATCCGAATATTTTTACGCCATAATACTCAGATATTTAACTCTTTAAATTGGCCAATTTCTCGTCATTCATTTAAATGTGACGGACCGCAGTGAAAATAAAATAATGTATAACTAAGTTATTAAAGTCTTCTTCTTCTTCTTAAACTTAATTTGTAGGATTTTCATCCTGTTTATTTCCAAAATCACTCATCGGTGGAAGACGTACTGGATGTGCATTCACTGTCTATCCATCTCTTGGCTGGTCTTCCTCTTGTTCTTCTCCCGTCCATTGGTCTATCTTCTTTAGCTCTTTTTGTAAACCGGGTTTCTTCCATTATTTCTATATCCATCTATCCATAGTCATTCTGCCCGAAGGCAGGTCCTTCACTGCAATCATAGCATTTTCATGCTATCCTTGCAGCTTTACTAGGGAATTCCAGGTGTGGTAGCTTCCGTTGCTTTCCACACCGGTGTGAAGAATGATGATAATGATAAGGAATGATAATGATAAGGAAGATGATGGCCATATGATTTCGGGGACCGTTTGGGCCTTAAAGTTTTCGTGACATTGTCTTAACAGGCGAGGAAAACCCCCGATTAAAAACCTCACCCAGAAAAAATGCCCCGACCGGGGATCGAATCCGGGCCCGTTGCGTGACAAGGCAGCACGCTACCTCGAGACCACAGCGGTGGACTCTTTCTATATGACCCTTCCAATATTTTCGTCTATATATAATAAATTGGTTATGTCTTGAATATGGCATTTGTCCCTAATTTGTGTGTTGTGTGTTTTATCAAATAATGTTTTCCCCTGAATAGTTCTTAAGATTTTCATTTCGCATTGTGCTTATTATTTGTTTAGTTTTTGTTGTATCAGCCCTAGTTTCTGCTCCATATATGGTAACTGGGTCGAACTATCGTTTTGTATATGCGGGTTTTGCTTTTTATTGACATATGTTTGTTGCACAAATAAATCTTTCATAGTCCTGATATTTGTGCTGCTTTATCAGCTTGTTTCTTACTTATTTTATTAAATTTTTAGCGTTTGTTATTAATACACCTAAAATAATTAAATTCTGACACTTGTTCTACAATTTTTCTTTCCACTTCTAATTTGCATCTTGCCTGGTTCTTTTGAGAATTGTTAAGGCATTTGTCTTATTCGTGTTAATTTCCATATTGTATTTTCTGGCATTTATATTTAAATTGATGTAAAGATCTTTGTAAATTATCTTCAGATTCTGAAAGGAGAACGACATCATCTGCGTAACATATTAAGTGAAATCTAGTGTTTCCCATTTTATAACCCCAACGTGGTGGTATGTTTTCAATTATTTTATCCATTATATATTAATAAAGAAATGGACTTAAAGAGTCACCTTGCCTGATGCCCTTTGTGAGCGTTTTATTTCTTCAGTTTGCTGTTCTTTACTTTGATTATTGTTTGCTAGTGTGTATTAATTGATATCATTGCTCTAATCAGTTCATAGGAATTTCATTCTCTCTCAAGATATGTTATTAAGTATATTTTGTAATTCGACAACACATTTTAGAAATGTATAATCTATTCCTTCGTTTTTTGTGTGTTTTATTAAATATAATAAATAAATTAAATCAATTTATCTTGCGTATTGGCAATTTAGGGATTAAATCGTGTTTTTTAAATGAATTTAATTATTAAAATTTGTGATTTAGGTTTATGTCTGTTTTTTTACAATAAATAAAATATAAAAACTAATATATTAAGTTTAAATGAACAATATTTTATTTAGTCTCGTAGAATTAAGGCCATATGGCCTTTCTCTTCGATACTTTCAGGCCAAAAATATGTCCCCATAAAAAACTAGTCACAATAATTTAACTGTACTAAATCTCTTATTTAAACTATTGGAAAGTAATACAACTCCTGACATGGTTAATTGGATAAACCACACAACCTGCCGCCCGCACCGCGTCTCACTCCACTCCACTCTCTTCAAGCAGGGATGTCCATCTGCTTTTATATAGTGGGTTGTCATTGCTGGATCTGGCTTGATTCATGTGCCTTGCAGTTAAAGCGGCAGATATTTTTTTGGACACGGCCTTGGTACATCACAACGTTACTGTGACAGAAATTTTTAGGTAGGTTTCGGCTGCAATGGTTAATAGTTCCCTTCTTTTTAGATCACAAGGCACAAGTAATATAAAGTCATGGCGAAACGAAAATATCTATAACGCAATATCTGCAAAAATTATAGACAAAAGTGGCTTCCAGCTTGTAAAAAGAATGTCACGTTTGTAGAATACCCCTAGGACTATTACTGAGAGATACTTTTGATTAAAAGAATTCAGGAGGAGTGAAGTTGTCCTTATCAAAAGATTTTTGATTTTTTTTACAGATGGTTACCGATCATGTACACGTGTATGTCCGTTAACGCTCAAGAAAACCAAATTTGGGATGTACCAATTGATTAAAAAGTAGGTTTAGTTCGTACACGAGCAAAATCGGACCAATTGACGTGGGAGTTCACCTCAAACGAAAATTAAAAAAGCGCTCTTATCAGTCGCAATTTTTTGTTTCGCAACCGAAAACTCAGTATATCCTATTAAGTAAACCCGATGATGGTTACTCCCAAATAAATCAGCGAAATCCGACCTTTAGAAGTGAGGGTTTACCTGAAAACAAAAATAAAAAATTATAGCAACCGGCTGTTTTTAGTTCGTCGCAATGCATGTCATACCATTAGGCCTAAATTAACCCTTTAATTGGCAATGTATTCTATAAGATACTTACTTACTACTCCTGGCACTAACGAACCCGTAGGTTC
>JASPKZ010005350.1:0-20859 GCA_030220185.1 Diploptera punctata
CATTCGTTTTTTCTTGCGCTCCACACAACTTTCCAAACCATAAAAGATCTGAACAATATTTGTCCCTCTTACACTAGTGTGTCAAGTACATTCTAGACAGTCTCTATCCCCCAAAATTTGATCATTTGATTAAATGTTCCATCACCAGGTGAGAACGTCAGTATCTGTGGTAGTTCAAACCACATGCCAAATTGTGTATTCTTACACAACTCATGTTGTTTAGTCTCATCATGTAAACTGTACTTTCCCCGATATCATAATCATAGTGTTCGCCCACATCTGGATTTTACTGCAACTCAGCATTCTCCACTCTTTCCTTAACGCACCTCTTTTTTGATCTGCATACAAATAATAATTTTAATATTTTCTATCAATCTGATATATTTTTCTCCGGTAACCTTCTTTCTTTCTGTTTTGACCATTACTTCTCAGCCATGCCGTTAATCAGGCAGTTTCCTTCTCAGCCTGTGGCAAATCCAATTTTCCTTTTCCTCTCTTTGTATGTTCCAGCCATTGTTTTTCTTCCCTGTGTCTATACACCAATCTTTATTCTGTATTTTGTTCTCTCAGTTTGTATGTCCCATACTTCTCCCTACTCTGATCTCAAAAGCTTCCAGTCACTTTTTTCTTCTCCCTTCTTCGTACGTTCAACCCCTATTTGCAACCGTACAATGGCTACATCTATTCACACAAGGCACTTCACTGCCTCGTCCGTAATTCCGCTTTGTGCCAAGTTATCCACAGAAAAATGCATTACTCTTTCTTGTTAAAGCTTTTTTTGCCATTGTAATTATCTTTCTCTGCTTCATTTCTATCGACAGAATTCTCAATGTACTACTGCATATACAACCCCAAGTGTTTGAAGCCTCTCCACATGCCTCATGGCCGCATCTTTAATCTCACGTTTAGCTTCCCTGGTTTCTTTCCTATAATCATGGTCTTGTCTTATTTATATTTACCCTCTTCAACCCATTAATCCTTTGCACTTGTCAATTAGCTCCATCAGTCCGTTCTTCCTCTAATTCCATTGCATCCTCTGCTAGCAGCCATATATTCAGCAAATCTTTGCACGTATTTCCTCCTTCCTCCCACGTTACAACCTCCCATATTCCTGAAGCAGTTCTTCATTAGGTCTTCCGGTAGATGTTGAAAAGATTAGGGTTATAACGAAGGAAATCTTGCATACCCTTCCCACGTTATCTGCCCTCTGCCATTTCGCCTCCTTATCTTCACCGTTATTAGTTGTTTCCATATAGAGGGTCCCTACGAGACTGTGCCTCTACTTGCCAGTTCAACGTGACCAGTTTTGTTCATGAGTTTATTCCAATCCACTTCTGTCTAAACCGTTTCCAGGCTTAACAAATACTGCATAAACTTTGTTATCTTTTCCTATATATCTTTCTCCTGTTGTTCTTATAAATCCAAATGCATTTCTCGTACCCTTTCCCTTCCTAAAGCAACTGTTGTTCAAAAACACTTTCCTCATAGACCGTAAACGTCTTTAAGTATTCACAGGAATTCTTGTGCAGAGTGTGCTATCAACTGATTCGGCCTGAACTGATACATTCTTCGCATTATTTTGCTTTGGTATTGGTATAACCTGTCTCAGTCAAGACCATAGACCATTTCTTTCTTTATATATTTGTTTCATAAAAACAGAATTTTCCTTCACTCCAATTCAATGGTATTCCATCTACTACTTGTGGCTTCTTGTTTTCATTTCCTTAATATCTAGTTCAACTTCATCCTTCAGAATGGAAAATCATTTTTAATCTTCTGATTTCTCTTTGTTTCAATAACCAAGTTAGCGGATGATTCTTGTCTCTTGTAGCTCTTGTACACATGTAGCCCAATATTCAAAGTCTCTGTTTGTTATTTTTTTTCATTATTTTCGTCTCAATAACCCAAGTTGTCTGTTATATTTTTCGATACTCTAAGCACTTCCTGGTACATTAATCATGGTCCGACCATAAAATGATCTGAGTCCATATTTGTCCCTCTTACCTTGTGTGTCAAGTACATTACTACAATGTCTCTATCCACCAAATTGTCTATTTACTAAATGATCAGATGATGCAATTATCTTATGTGTCAAAACCATGTCCCAAATTGTACTCTCGATCTCTGTTGTTAGTCCCTTCATGTAAGTGTATTTCCCAACATATGTATAAATACGTATGTATGTAGCTAATGTTCTGGATTAACAAAAGTATTCTCCTGCTGCTTCCAATCTTGGAGTGGTCACTTGATTCAAAGTTTTTCATCGCAGACTTCCAAGTTTCTTGTGGATATCCTTATTGGAAATACCTTACTAGCAGTCCCCCTTAATTAACTAATACAATTATCCTTAGATATTGTATCAAACTAATTGTCCTATAGTAAGTTTGTACTGTCCTCCTTGCCTATGTGCATTCAAATCACCTAGAATGAATTTAATTCTCTTTTAAGACATTCATCATACATTTGTCAGCTTTTTTATACAACTATAAAAGATTGTGTGGCCTTTTGCTTTTTCCTAATCTTCTCCTATCCTCGCATAATCCAGTTATATAAATCTAACGTTCCAGTAGCACTTTCAATTCACATGTTCCAACTCTCATATGCTTTTATTATTTACGTCCCGTGAAAGACTGTCCAAATACTGTGCTGCTACTTGTTCAGTGACATTTGTTTCTAGGTTACGGTGTCACCCTATCCCAACTCCCAGTTATTATGAAGGACCCATTGTGTCTGTCAGGTTGCTACCTAGGTGGCCATCCGGAATTTAGAGTGTCGGGAATGGCTCTTCCCTTTGCACCGCTTAGCGATTTATCAGGCTGTGACAAGGACGTGTGGCTCGGACTTGTAGGATTAATACATTACCCGATTTTAGTTGTATTTACCTGAGACAGATTATACCCGCAGACCACTTACTACCCCTTTGGCCCCGAGAAGATAAACAGTATCAAATTCTGACAAACAAAAAGTGATTCCTCATCATATTTATTTTAATTGGTTTATGACCAATTTCCATTTATCTGCATTTTCTGTCCTTCCAATTTTTGTAGAAGTCTGGCTATAATTTCTTCATCTGCATCTTAATCAATTCAGTTTGTATCGATCTATACCTGTGCATTACAAATCTGTCAATTTAAAACAGCCAGTTCGACTACTATGATCTCAATGGCTCAATGTAAGAATCCAGATTCTATCAGGTGGTCAAATTCTACATTCTATGACACTCAAAATGTTTCGTATAATAATGCACTAGTAATCAACAAGCCATTTTTATTATAATGTTTAACCCTTTATTAGCTCCCACATACATGGTATGGCTTTCAATAATATTGCTCACATAAAAATATTAGCTTCTCTGAATATTATCTAGTTTACCTTACCCTTTGCCGCCCATTTAACCGTCGTACACAGGACAGGAGGGCCGGGTTTTTTAAAAATAGAAATTTAAATTTAAAACCTGTAGCAAATCTTGTTCGCCCTTAAGAAAAAAATCTAAAAATTAAACTGAAAAAGATTGATCATAATTATTTTTATCTAATTCCTATATATTTAGCATGTAAAACGTACTCACCTAATTTTTGCACCTCCACATTTCGCTGCTGGTGGATTTCAAAAACATCCCACATGGTACAATGAAGGTCACACTGTTACACTTAACTGTGTTTTGTTTATCCCTTCCAGATGGAGCTTTGTTATTTTTCTCTATACACAAAAAGCACACCCTTTTGCACAGCCTGATATTTTTTTTCCAAGAATGAAAAAGGTTTTGTGAATCTATTTCCGATGGCAAACTTCTATTCCTGCCTGTACGCTTGCGAGACGTGAACATACCTTATTTAGCTGACGCACCAAGTTTCCGTCTAAAGGTCACTTGCCTGGTTTTCTGTGTGCTGTACTCGAGGGCTGTTTGTCAGATCATAAAATGATGAAACAGTTCACAATACACCATTTAGGACAAAATGCAATAGAAGAAAACTTCCAACACTTTTTTGAAAAATCGGCACCAAACACCATAATATGGTGCGGTTTTAATCACTTACACAACATGCCTCCCATGTGCTTCGTGTAATTTATGACGGCATTAGGACATGGAACTTCAATTTCTTCATTGCCTCCTTCCTGTTTTTCTTCATGTGACTGAAACCATCACGTCCAGAGATCGGAATTCGTGGAAAGGAGAACAACAACACGTTTGGTCTTGCCACACTAACCGCCGTCACATCTTCATGCTGCATTTCTCTGGACTCGCCCCTTTCAATTTCAAAAGAGTTGGTTTTCTAAATCGGCTGGCGAATTCTTTCTGTTTGCCCTATAAGTGCCACAGCTATAAGTGTATCCCACGTCACTTTTACACGATTGTGCGAGAATATAGATGTCATGATTTCAAACTCAACTGAGCCCTCAGGAAGTAACTCACTTTTGAACTTCATTATCTGTGACCTATATAAGTGTTTATCCTTGGTTCATATTTACATACGTGCAGGAATGCCTACTAAGTGATTTTATCACAACCCGCATAAAGAGATCAGGTGTTCTGTATGCACGATGCAATATTTTTAAAGATGATTTCATCAAGAGTGCTTTACAGCGTTTTAGCCAGGCAGGAGACATTTAAATCTCAAGCACTTCGGAGCATTAGGGCCGGCAAAGGGTTAAAGTAGTTTTTATCAAAATACTTTGTTTCATTCTCTTCATATTCCACAATGTCCCTGTATTGTATTTCATTCTATAGGCTTGGTTTTTCTTTAGTAATATTGTTTGTCATCCTCATCAAACCACCCATTCCTATTTAGACATCTAGTCCTTGTTTAAAACTATTATATTTGAAGCAAAAATTCTATTTTATAAACAAATTTGGTAAATATAATCTGTGTCTTCCATCTGAACAGCACTAAAAAAACATTCATAATGCCTCGTATATTGCATTCTACAGCTGAGTTGTTCAACATCCATCTATGCAGTTCATTCCCATCAGATTTTCTATTTTTTATTTTAATGATTTTCGTTCATGTAAATGTCCAAACCATAAAATGATCTGAGACAATATGTGTCCCTCCTTACACTTGTTGTGTCAAGTACAATTACTACAATGTCTTCTATCCACCAAAAGTGAGCTATTGATTAAATGTTTCATCACCAGGTTGAACGTCAAGTTATCTTTGTGGTTCAAACCATGTGCCAAATTGTTATTCTTACACCAACTCTGTTGTTAAGTCTCATAATGTAAAACTGTACTTTCCAACATAACTACATACATACATACATACATACATACATAGTGTTCTGCCCAAGGGCTGGTCTTTTACTGCAAACTCAGCATTTCTCACTCTTTCCTTAACTCAACCTTCCTTTCTGATCTGCATACAAATAATTTATTTTAATATTGTCTATCATCTGATATTTTTTTATGCCTCTAAACCTTCTTTCTGGTGACCATTCCTTCTCAGGCATCAAACAGGCAGTTTCTTCTCAACCAGTGGCCAATCCAATTTCTTTTCCCTCTTCTTTATATAAGTTCCAGCATTGTTCTTCCTTCCATTTGTCTGTACATCTTTATTCTTTATTTTGTGTATCCATTTTGCATGTTCCATCCTTCTACATAATCAGATCTCAAAATCTTCCAGTCACTTTTTCTCATTCTTCGTAATGTCCACATATTTGCACCATACAATGCTACACTCCACACAAAGCACTTCACTGGCTTCTCTTCCGTAATTTCCTTTGCCAAAGGTTCACAGAAAGTGCTTCTCTTCTTGTTAAAAGCTTTTTTTCCATTGCAATTCTCTGCTTCATTTCTTGACAGCATTTTATGTTACTACTGATAGTAACATTCCAAGTATTGAAGTTCTACACTTGCTCAATCGCCTCATCTTTAATCCATACATTTATCTTCATTGGTTTCCCACCTATAAATATGGCCTTCTTCTATTATATATTCATCTTCATCCCATAATCCCTCTCACTTGTCATTCAGCTCCATCAAGCATGTTCCTCAGTGTCATTGCATCTTCCTGCTAGCAAAACCGTATCGTCAGCAAATGGTTATGCACTTATTCCTCTTCCTCCCATGTTTACTCCTCCCGTATTCTTGAAGCAGTTCTTCATTAGGTCTTCCAGGTAGATGTTGAAAAGATTAAGTTATAGAGGAAATCCTTGCCGGAACCCTTTCCAATTTATCTGCCCTCTGACATTTCTCCTCCTATCTTCACTTTTTTAGTTGTTTCATATAGAGGTTACTTACGAGCCTCCTCTACTTCCAGTTCACACACCAGTTTTGTTCATGAGTTTATTCCAATCCACTCTGTCTAAAGCCTTTTCCAGGTTAACAAATACTGCATAAACTTTGTTATCTTTTCCTGTGTATCTTTCTCCTGTTGTTCTTTATAAATCCAATTGCATTCTCATAGCCTTTCCCTTCCTCAAAGAAAACTGTTCTTCTTCAAAATCACTTCCATTGTAGAACATAAATGTCGTTAAAGTAGTTCACAGGAAAATTCTTTGCAGAGTGTGATATCAAGCTGATAGTCCCTGATCTGGTACATTTCTTCCCTATTATTTTCTTCGGTATTGGGTATTAACACTGTCTGTCAATTTCACAGTCCATTTACTTTCTTTATACATCTTGTTGCATAAAACCAGAATTTCCTTTTTTCTCCACCCAATTCAATGGGTATTCCATCTACTACTGTTGCTTCCATGTTTTCATTTCCTTAATTGCTAGTTCAACTTCTTCCTTCAGAATTGAAATATTTTTAAATCTTCTGATGTATTCTTTGTTTCAGTAACCAGTTAGCTGATGATTTCTTGTCTCATGCAGCTCTTGTACACATTTATTCCACGTATTCAAGTTCCCGTTATTTGTTATTTTTTTCATTATTTTCGTCTTCAATAAGCCACATAGTTTTCCTGTTTATATTTTTCGATACTCTAAGCACTTCCTGGTACATTAAATCATTGTCCGAACCATAAAATGATTCTGAGTCATATTTGTCCCTCTTACACTTGTTGTGTCAAGTACATTACTACAATGTCTTCTATCCACCAAAATGTGGTCTATTTGACTAAATGTTTCATTATCAGATGAATGCCAAGTTATCTTATGTGTTCAAACCATGTCCCAAATGTGTTACTCTTGCAGATCTCTGTTGTTAGTCTCTTCATGTAAAGTGTATTTTTCCAAACATTATGTAATAAATATGTATGTATGTAGCTAATGTTCTGAGTTAACAAAAAGTTATTCTCTTTCTTGCTTCCCAATACTTGGATGTCACATTTGAAGAGCTACAACAGTTTGTTACATGTTCTCTGTCCCATTTCCACACAAATATACACTCAATACACCAATTCTAATGGAGATATTTTTCATACCGTAAGCCTGCAGATTTTCTTGGTAGTTCTGGAAATATTGATGGATTTTCTAACAGTATTTTTATATTTCTGTTTCTCACTTTTCATTTAAATTGGCAATTGTAATTATCATTAATTTTTTCTTTATAATCATTTTAATTGATTCATAAGGAAATGCATTTGTTTACTTTCTGCTTAATGTTAGGTCTTTTTTATGAGTATATCAGCTCTTTCATTTCGTTGTATTCAACAATAGGCTGGAAATTATATGTTTACAGAGTTTTCTATATAGTCTGAATCATGTTTTGTATTTCTAATATTTTTCCCATTTTTGGATACATGGTTAATGCTATGGCCTTAATCCCAGCTTTGGAATTTGATAGAATGGCATTATCTTAGCAATGTTGTAACCAATTAAAAATATTTTAAGCGAGAGATTAATAGCTTCAATTTTCCATCAAAAATTAGTAGTAATCATCCAGCGTGTTTATAAAAGAGAAGAATTGGCATGAAACAGTATTCGTTCACAGTGTTCTGCCCCAGAGCAGGTCTTAACTGCAAACTCAGCATTCTCCACTCTTTCCTTAACACAGCTTTCATTTTGTATCTGCAAATAAATGTTTATTTTAATATTGTCTATCTTCTGATGTCTTATTCTATATTGTATATTCTCTATACTTTTTGGTATTTCTAAGTTCTCAATTATTTTAATTACTATTGTATTTTATTATTATCATCTGTGTTTTCATAACTGGAGTTGGAATTTTGATATTTTCCCCACTTATCTGCGTCTAGGATTCTTTATAGTTTTTTCATAAATGAGGCACTGCTTGTTGTTCAAATTCTGTTATATTGGTTTATTTGAAGAGACAACATGTAGAGCTTCAATTGGTACCCTCAGGGTCCTCATCTAGGGGATATGTGGGATGGCGACCACAAGGTGCCCAAACTGAGCAAAACATTTCTTCCACTTATTTGTGTTTTGCTCCTTACTTCCCTATCCAACACTCCCTTGGTTGAACTCTTGTTGTTTCCAACCCTGATGTATTACAACATTTTAGCTTGTAAGGGATCTTTTCACTTCCCCTCATATCTTACTGTATACTTATATTGCTGGCCTGTCATGGCGACCAATAGCAGCTTCTAAGTGGCAATTAAAACAAATGGTTGGTATTGTAGTCCTTTTGCCTGTCCATACAAATAATGTGTCCAGTAGAGACCAACCTGTTAATTTTAACAAACTTCAGAATGTCTGGTTGATTATACAGTTCATATAATTATTATTATATTTTCCCTCTGTTCATTATTTTCTTTCATGGCACTTAAAATGGATCTGAGTGTCTTCCTTTCAGTAATTGTCCATCAAATGGTGCAAGTTCTGATGCATAAGTTAACACAGGTCTAGGAGTAATTTTGTTTTTCTGCAAACAAATTGAGATCTGATCATCTTCCTGAGACCAAAAAATGCTCTGCTTTCATTTTTATTTAGCAGCTGTCCCATCTCTTTCAGTTCCTTATCAAAAAAAACTGTCATTTCTTCTACTTGAGAGTTCATTTTTCTTCAAGTCTCGCCAGACATTATTCATCAATGGCTTTATGATTATTTCTTTTTTGCACCATTTTCCTCTAAGTCACATTTTCACATTCAGTGTCAAACCAATGATTAAGTTAGATTGTATCACGTTTACGTATCACTTGTTTCTGTTACTATCTGCTCAGGGCCTTATAACACTCCCATTACCAGTGATATCTTGATATATATAAATCTAAGTTATTTTTTCCATCTGTACTCCATACCTTGTTTTTAATTTGAGATGCATCTTCTCATATATGCAATAACTACGTAATGATCTGGATCCACACTGTGTCCCCCGATAGGTCCTAATGTCAGTAAAATTTGAAAAATATCCAGAGTCTTTTGACTACATGGTCAACTTGATTAAAAGTTTTTCCATCGCAAGACTTCCAAGTTCTCTTGTGGATATCCTTATGTGGAAATACCTTAACCATACATCTTAATTAATTTAATGCCGTTATCATTAGATATGTTGTTGTTGTTTTCAAATGCTAGGCCTTGGCAATGAAGCCATTAGTGTTCTTGCTATCCAATAATTCTCTATGGTGGATCCAACATGTAATACTTCACAGGTTTGTAGATGTTCTTCGTTCATTTCTTCGTCTTTGTTGCATAGAGGACAATTTGGATTTGTGTAGATTCCTAGTTTATATAAATGTTTGGTCAAATAGTCACGTTCTGTAAGCAGTCTAAATTTTGCTACTGTAATTTTACGTGGAATTTCTGGAATAATATCTGGCTTCTTTACTAAAATATTCCACTTTTTTGTCTTTGGCTTTATTACATTCATTAGATATTGTATGCTCAGGATAGGGATGTATGGAGAGCTTATGTCCGTGCTGCCATGAACCTACGGGTTCGATAGTGCCAGTGAGTAAGCAAGTAAGATATTGTATGGCAACTATTTGTTCCTATTGTAAGTTTATACATGTCTTCCTTGCCTATTTGTGCATTCAATCACCTAAAATTATTTTAATGTCTCTTTTAGGACATTTATCTTGTTTGGGATGACAGCACTGGCCTTCCTCAGATTGTCCTTCCAGACTTCTCTATTTGCTGCTAAATTCTTCCAATTTCTGATATTACTAATCCTAATATCCTCCAAGACATCATCCTCTCATCTTAATTTTGGTCTTCCCACTTTTCTGGTTTGTAATGGTTGTGCCATATAGATCTTTTTAACAGTTTTATTATTGCCCATATGTATATCAAATGTCAGCCGAGGCCAATTTATTAATTTTTATATACACTGGTGTCCAAAAGTTAAGGATAATTAGTTAATTTGCTGACTTATTATAAAGCATTTGTCAGAATAATACAAAATTTGGTAAGGGTAGTCACAGATAATTAGAAACATGGCACGAAAGAAACAATGGCATGAATACGTCATTCACTTGTCATTTTCACAACAAACGAAAACTGCATTTCAGAATTCGAACATAAAAGTTGAACAACAATGGTTCAAATGATTAGTATGGGGTGTGATTACCCCTGACAGCTACACAAGGCTCACATCGACGTGGCATGCTAGTGATGAGGTTGTTCAGGAGTTCGATGCTCAGCAAATTCCACTCCTCATGAAGAGCAATGTGAAGGTCTTGAAGTGTCCTCGGAGGAGGCTGACGAGATGCAATTTGTCTCCCTAAGGCATCCCATGCATGCTCTATAGGATTCATATCCGGAGACCTCGCTGGCCACTCCATACGCTGGATATCTTCCTCCTGAAGAAACTCATCCACCAGTTGTGTGACTGTGAGGGTCGGGCATTGTCATCCATGAATATGAATTCTGGACCCACAGCTCCCCTGAAAAGTCTTACATGAGGTTCCAGGATCTCTTCTCTATACCGCTTAGCATTAACATGTGTCCACCTGCGAAGATGTGAAGCTCTGTGCGTGCATTCATCATTAATACCTCCCCATACCAGGAGACCCACCGCCACCAAATGGATGTCTTTCCATGATGTTCATGGGTTTGTAACGAGTTCCTTGCTCCCTCCAGATAGTCACGCGATGCGAATACACAGTTCAAGCTGAACTGGACTCGTCTGTAAATAGCACGCTGCTCCACTGATTTAGAGTCCAGTCGCGATGTTCCTGACTCCACCGTAAACGTGCTCTCTTGTTATCAAGGGTGAGTGGGACCCACACTACAGGCCGTCTAGCATACAGACCAGCAGCTCTGAGTCTTCTATAGACAGTTTGTCTGGATACTCTGATACCTGAGGCGGCCGCAAGTTCTGAACTCAGTTGTCTGGCAGACATTGTTCGGTTTCTTCTTGCAGTTAATGCAGATATCGATCCTGCTGAGGATTTGTAACTCTTGGATGACCTCCCACTGGCCTTCGCCTAACGTCACCGGTCTCTTGGAACCGTTCGCCACTAACCTAGATATAACATTTTGTGGCACATTAAGTGCTATGGAGACCTCAGTTTGTGTCTGTTCCTGTTTTCTAGCCGCCCAATAATTCTACCCCGAAGCAGAGGGTCCAGATGTTTGTCTTTGTGCCATTTTACTGCAATCTGTTTCTTACACTACATCTGATTATATCATAACTCTCTTTAAAAATGAAGATTTATGGAACAGGGCTTAACTGCAACAATGCAATTTTCATTTATAATTGCTATTATTTTTTCATTGTTGAAGAGAGATTATAATTTAGTATGTAAACTAAAATAAAATACTGAGAAACGTTTTGATAAATAATTTTTACTCCTTGCTCCTCTTAAGCATTTTAATTTTCCATTTTACAAATTATCCTAAAACTTTTGGACACCAGTGTATTTCACTGAATTGGGGTTCCTTATATAATTCATACAATTCACAATATTTCTCCTTCTTCAAACATCACCTTCATTCACAGCTCCAAAAATAGCTCTTAATATCTTTCTTTCAAAAGATCTGAAAGAATCTGACTTTAAAAGAGTCTGATGCATATGTAATACTGGTCTTATAAGAGTTTTATAAATCAATAACTTGCTTTTTCTTTGTTATTAAGTGTGATCTTGGATATTTTATAAGTGCAAACAAACATCTGTTTGAATTTCTATATGGTTGACATTCTTACAAGTAATTTCTGAGCTCAAATATTTAAATGTATTGTACAGTTTGGAATTCATATGAATCTATTACAATGTGCAATGGACAATGTGGTACATTTCATGCTGGAAGATGGCATGTATTTACTCTTACATTAAATTAATTTGCAAATTCCTTTTTCTAGCAGTAATTTTCAAATCTTATACAAGCTTCTTTCATTGCAGACTGCATTCATCCAATTATGTCAGTGTCATCTGCATAGGCAAGAATTTGCACAGATTTATAGAATATAATGTCCTCTCATGTCCAATTCAGCATCTCTGATAATCTTTTCTAATTCTACATTAAAAAATAAACAGGAAAGAGCACTTACTCCATTTTTAACATCAATATTTTTTGTATTCTGATTTGACCCATAGTACCATACATATAATGTTGCTTTCAGCAAAGATATAAGTTTCAAAGGTATTCCTGCATTGCTATTTACATTATCAACACCTGTTTTAAAATGTCTCCATTTCAAATTCATTACAATTTCTCTAATATTTGTTGTAAATCAAATATCTGATGACCCATCACATCGAAGAACATGGTGTATACATAGGCAATATTTAATAGATATCTTCTATATTTTCCTGGTCGAAGGACATTGGGTTTGATCTTAACCTTGTATTTCTGTAGTATTCAGTCTATTCTGTTCATCGTGGATTGACATAAAGACAGTTAGGATTGTCTTTTGTCTGCTCAGTAGTGGGTTTACTTTAACAATACGGAAGGAAGATGTTCCATTTCTTCACACATGTGCTGAGTTTAAATATTCTTTTATCCAAAAGATTTTATTAAGCCATGTTCCTGCTTAGGGTGATGGTTGGACTTGATCTATCTCTGTATGTTTTTATACTGTAAACTGTATGGGCTAATGTTGAATCATCATTGTATTTAGAAATGGTCATCTTCATCATCCATGCAAGTATTAGGCAGTGTGTGGCCTGTATTGATCTCAAAGAGGAATTTTCCATCCAGCGAACTTTTGCCTTGGGCGCAATCTAGAAATGGTAGTTTAGTTTATTTCTACATGTTCCTTTCTGAACTGATTACTTGGACAAATACTGTTGAATGGTTAATGAACTTTTATAATTCTTCTTTTTCTACTTTCTAAATGACAAATGTATCATCCACATTCCTTAGCCATACCACTGGTTTCAATTACCACACTATCCAAGATCTCTTTCTTTAAACTTTTCCAAGTGAATATTTACTCTAAACAGACTTAATGGATCTGCATATCCACTCCATCTGTTTGTTTGTAAAACAATCCTCCCTCTTGGAAGTATGTTTCTGTAAGTCATATCTGGTAGAGTGCTTACTGTGTCTAGTGAAAATATAGTTCAGAGTCATTAGTGTGGCTCTGGTAGGTACCTCGGTAAATAATAGGAAACTATGTCTAAGCTCAGCAATCTGTCATTAGTTTTTGTAAATTGTGTTTTTTTTTTTTTTTTTTTTCAATGAAGTGAGCTGAATCTTTTACACAGGTGTCTGGTTTTCTGAATGTATTATTTTATAAACTTTGCTAGTTACTTGGTGAGTTCACATGTAGAAGATCTAATGGTCTAAGTAACCTCTCTTTCTTTATCGATTTTATGCAATTCATATAATGTATGTGTTGTAATCTTATTTTGTTTTCAGGAGCTCCTCGTATGTTTGTTATTTCTTCAAACCACTCTTGTGGACGCAATGTTCTTACATACATAGTATGTTGTCGGTTCTGACAGCTGATGTATTCTCTTGTCTTTAAAGAGGATAATAATATCTCTACCTGTATTAAGTGTTTTTAGAGCCATGTTCTTTGTGGATGATAGATTGCTACCTGGCATATTGAAATATCCATAATACTTCACCTCTAATGTCCTCCACTTATGCTTCTGTGGTACTTAATTGGCATCTTTTTTGGTGCAATGGTAAAATTTCCACTTTAACCAAATCTGTAATTTCTACTTCGGAACAGTTGCTGAACTATAAGATTCATCATAGTTCCAAAGTTTTATTGTCTGTATATAAATATGGGAAGCCATTTGGACTGATTGTCTCAGCAAATGGATCATTTAAGTTTGTAGCAACGCTTCTAAAACAATGTATTGGATAAATCTGACACCAGATAAAGATTTGTCGTACTTCATAGAAAAAAAATTGATGCAATGAAATAAAAACCCAATTTCAGTTTGCTGAATTTTGACATTGCCTTGTATACCAAAGAATCTATAAATACACATGATACTTCTGGAAGAAATGTGTTCATCACACAAATATCGCTCTACCAGATGCGCCTCACAGAAAACCATTTACAAATGGGAGGCGAATGTTATAAGAACAAGGAGATTAAGTGGATATGGGGAATATATTAAATCAGTTAATAGCAAATTTGTACTGGGAAAAAATTGAAAAAACAGGTCTTGGAGAGTGCAACATAAAACCAGCAGCATGGCTAAAGTATGTGGAAGTTACATTTGTCGTAAGGGAACATAACAAGGGAGAATTAAAACAGTTCGCGAGTCATATAAACAGTATCTGACCAAGGTCACATTCACTGTGGAGCATACTATTTCATTAATAAATGAGTATATTTTTATATTTCCTCATACTTCATGTGTTTGTAACATGAAAGTGCAGTTTTCAGGAGGCATCTATCTCATTCCTCAAACAATCAACTGCTGAATTTTTGTTTTTTGAATCTTCATCTGCACGAGTTTGCCATCTGGTGTTGATTTGATGAACCTTGAGACCAAGTCCTGCTCACCAGGAATTCAAAATTCATGGTTCTTCTGAATATATGTCATTTCTCAAAACCGTCAATTCCAAGGTTTTTTTTCCGATGTTTTAAAAACTTTAGCTTCTTTTTTAAATTTCATGTCTCTCCAAATTAGTGTCTTAAAATTTATTACATCAAAATAAATATCTTGGGTTTTCCTTGTTAAGAACTTGATCCCATAGTCATCTGGTCTGCTGCAAAGCACATATGTCAATTTTATATTTGTTTGCTTTCTTGTAATCCAAATTCATTTAGGACTCCCAGTCTGTTACAATGATCCCACATTGCAAGTCATCTCATCAAATCTTTGTTGGTAACCAGAATCTCTTCTAATCCAATGCTTCCCAGGCTTCATCTTTGGGTTTCTACAAGACAGTTTAACAGAATGGGTCATCAGCCTAATTTCCAACCTGGAGGGTCAGGGAGTCATCTGTTGGGGTTCCATGACCCATGACCTTGTTTTGAGGGTCTTGGCTTGCTGGTTGTCTTATATCTAGGTATTTATTACATATGTACTCAGCATTAATGCAGCTCCTAGTTTATTGACCAGCAGCAGGTAGTTGTATCATCACGATGAATGGCTCAACAGCCCCATGTTGGGCCTTGACCACCTTCAGAAACTTATGCCAGACTTCCTGTCCTGAGCTTCATTCTTACAGTTTTTATTCTTAAAATCTCATTGTCTTGAATTATACTGTCCTCCCATCTTGATTTAGGTCTTCAAACTTTTGCTCATGGAAATTATTTTTGTAGTTCTTTTGCTGTCCAAATGAAAAGGCCAACCTGTCACTTTTAACAAATTTCAGAATGTCTGGTTTTGATTATACAGTTTATATAGCTCTTTATTATATATTTTCCTGCAATATATTATTTTCCTTCATGGCACTGAAAATGGATCTGAGGTTTGAACTTTCATAGCAATTCAGAAATTGTTCGAAATATTTTAATATGGTCCAAGTTACTGATGCATATGTTAACACTGGTCTAAGGAGTGTTTTTGTCTTTCTAGATATAAAGTGATGTCCTAAACATCTTCCCCAAAAAAGGATTTGTTTGCAGCGATGATTGTGTAATAAATTGTCATGTCTAACAATTAATTCTGATCCTAGATATGTATGCTTGGCCATTTCAAATATGCATCAATAAATTTCCAGATTAGATGGATAAGTGTTACACTCAACTTTAATCTCGGCTTATATTCTGTCTTCGCCCGGTTAATTTTAAGCTTCATCTTTCTTGCTGCCCTTCTCCAACCTAATAAATGCATCCTTCATGGCTAATAGATTTCTCCTCTGTTATATCTACTCGTATATCATCAGCATATACAAAGATTTGACACAAGTTTATGAAAAATGGTTCCCCTTATATCAGGACCTCCATCTCTGATCACTTTGTCAAGAGCAATTTTAAAATGTAACAGGCAAGAGAATCTCCTTGTCGTACTCCATTTCTTGATGAATGCGCTCAGTTAATTATTATTAATCCTAATCTGACAGCTGTTGTTATTGATTGTTATCTAAACAGTGCATAAAGGTTTCAGACAGATATTTTAAACTCTTGCATTGGTTGCATATAATCATATGCCACCTTAAAATCCATAAAAAAGGTATTTATTTCTATCCCATATTGATTGAACCTTTTCAGGTATTTGGCTAAGGTTATTGATTTTTTTCCTGTGTGAACTGTCGCTGCCAGAAACCATATTGCTAATTACCAACCACATTTCCACATACAGTACCATTCTTTTGAATGAAATTTTCAAAAATACTTTATAGAACACATAGAAGGCTAATCCCTTATAATTTGAACTAGTCACTTTTCTTAAGTAAAGGGCATTTAATGCTCAATTCCAATCTTACTCTCTCCCATTCCATATTTTAACATAATTTGATGCAGCTGTTTTCTACATACTTTTCCTTTCTACATACTGTTCATTAATCCTGCATGAATGAGATTTGTTCCGGGTGCTTTATTACTCTTCTACCTGCTAATAGCTCTTCAACAGTTGGAGCCTTGAAGAATATACATGGTCTTTATTCAGGAGCTCATTAAAATATTTGGGTCCATCTTTTTAAAATTCCTCTGTCATTCACTTATAATGTTCCCAGCATAATGTTGATCTTGGTTTAAAAGAATGTTCTTTTTTTATCTTAAATTTTCTACAAATATGCTCAGCTCTGATATTTATTTAATCAGCTGTTCACCTCTTTCATTCCCTTATCTAAAAATCTTGTGAGTTCTTTTTCTTAAAGTCTTTGCAGACAACAATTCATCCACACTTTGGGAGTATTTCTTTCTTGCACAACAATTTCTGCAAATCACGTTTTCAAAATAAGTGTCAACCAATCATTATGTTATAATTGTATCACCTTTGCATAGCACTTGAGCAGCCGTTTCTGTTACTATCTGCTCAGAGCCTTCCAACCTCTCAAATCAGTGATGTTCTGTATATATCTAAATCTAACGTCTGTATCTTCTAGACTTTCCACAGTTATATTTATTCATCTGTACTCCATATGTTCTTCTTAATTTGAGATGTGGCTTCTTATACATACAATAACTACGGTAATGAATTTGAATCCAGAATTTGTACCCACTGATGGTCCTAAATGTCAATAAAATTTGAAAAATGCCTGGTGTCTTTTAACTACATGGTCAACTTGATAAAAGTTTTTCCATCGCATAGAGTTCTCCTGTGGATATCCTTATGTGGAAAATACAATTTCTTAATAATCTAGTATAATTTTCATTAGACATAGTATGCAAACAATTTTTTTGCTTTTGTAGGTTTATACATGCTTCCTCGTTATTTGTGCATTTAATCACCTAAATTATTTAAATGTCTCTTTAGGACTTCATCATAATTTTGTGAACTCATCTTAAAAACTTTCTTCTCCTCTGCTCTTCTTGTAATAGGTGCATCACACATATAAACTATAATTGAAAAATTACACAAATTCTAGGTGACTTTGCCTTAATATCACTTATTAGATGCTTTCTCCACTACGAACTCCAAATCCTGTTCCAAGACCATGGTCTTCTTTTGACAAAAAAAAAGATTGTGTGGCTTGTCTTTTCTAAAATCCATCTCCTATCCATCTCATTAAATCCAGTTTTATAATCAACTGTTCCAGAGCACTTTCGCACATGTTCCACTCTCATATGCTTTATGTATTAGCTCGTTGTCATGAAAAGATCTGTCCAGGTACTGTGCGTTACTTATCATGACGATTTATTTATGTTTACAGTGTCACCCTATGCCCAACTTCAGTGATTATAGAGGAACAAGGTTTTCTGTCAGTTTGCACTTAGTGGCCAGTCCTGCTTTCAGTGTAGGGAACTCCCCTTCGCTTGCTCCCTAGTGTTTATCCAAGGCTCTAACAAGGACGTTTGGGCATCGAACTTGATAGGATAAATGGCCATTACCAGAATTTTAGTAGTATATACATCTAAGATGATATATACCCGGAAGACCACTACTCCCCTTGGCCTCTGGAAATTATCAGTATCTTAATCTGTAAACAGCAATGATCACGTATTTTCTTTTTTTAAATGGGTTTTAAGACCAAATTTCCATTCATCTGTAGTTTCTCTCCGCCCATTTTTTGTTACAGTCTGTTATAATTCCTTTCATCCCCTTCCTGCAGCCTTAATTATTCGTTGTATCGATTATCCCCCGTGCCCACCCATTTTCAATTCAAGCGCCATTCTACTTCTATGATATAAGGTGGCTCAATGTAAGAATCCACAGGCATATTAGGTGGTAGAAATTCTCATTCCTGTGACACTCAAATGTTTCTTATATAATTGAACCAGTAATCAAGTAAGTCATTTTATTAGTAAATTTGTCCTTTATTATATTCCACGTACTGAGTATGGGCTTCAAATATACATGACTTTAGCAAAAAAATATTTAGCTTCCCTGAATATTATCCAGTTTCCTTTAACGTTTCTATCAAATTACTTTGTTACATTCTCTTCATATCCATAATGTCCTGTATGTTTTCTTCTATAGCTTAGGTTTTTTAGTATTTATTGACAATCCTCATCAAACCACCCATTCCCTAGACCATTTCTTGTTTCTATTATATTGAGCAAAATTCTAATTTTATTACAAATTTGGTAATATAATCTGTGTCTTCATCTGAACGCACTATCTATTCAGAAAATCCCTTTGTATGCATTTCTCAGGCTGATTGTTCCAACTCCATCATTCAGTTCCTCCCTCGTGTTTTTGCCTCACACAACTGTCCAAACTATAAAACAGCTGGACAATATTTGTCCCGTTACACTTGTTGTGTCAAGTACATTACTACAATGTCTTCTGATCACCAAAATGTGATCTATTTGATTAAATGTTTCATCCCAGGTGAACGCAAGTTATCTTTGTGTCAACCAATGCCAAATTGTTATTCTGGCACAACTCTGTTGTTAGTCTCATCATGTAAGGTACTTTCCAACAGACATACCTACATACTAGTGTCTGCCCAAGGCGGACTTTTACTGCAAACCAGCATTCTCCGCTCTTTCCTTCTCAACCTTCCTTAACACAACCGTCCTTTTTGATCTGCTACAAATATTCAGTTAATATTGTCATCATCTGATATATTTTCTGCTCTAACCTTCTTCTGTTGACCATTCTTCTCAGGCATCCGTTAACAGCAGTTTCTTCTCATCCAGCGGGCAAATCCAAATCTCTTTCCTCTACTTTATAAGTTCCAGCATTGTTCTTCCTTCCCCTTGACTAGTACATGTTTTATTTTGTCTAACCTTTTGCAAGCGCCATCCTACCCATACTCAATCCAAAACCTTCCAGCAATTTTTTTCTCATTCTGTTATAATGTCCACATATTTGCACCATACATGTACCTCCACACAAAGCACTTCCCTGGTTCTTCCGTATTCCTTTGCCAAAGGTTCACGAAAGTGCTTCTCTTCTGGTTAAAATCTTTTTTTGCCTTGAAATTCTCTGCTTCATTTCTTGACGCATTTTATTTACTACTGATAGTACATTCCAGTATTTGAGTTCTACACTTCTCAACGCCCATCTTTATCCATACATTTATCTTCTTGGTTTCCCACCTATAAATAGGCCTTCTTCTATTATATATTCATCTCATCCCAATCCTCTCACTTGTCATTCAGCTCCTCAGCATTTTCCTCAATGCCTTGCATCTTCTGCTAGCAAGCCGTATCGGCAGCAAATGTTTGCACTTATCCTTCTTCCTCCCAAGTTTACACCTCCAATTCCCTGAGCAGTTCTTCATTAGGTCTTCCATCTTAATGTTGAAAGATTAGGTTATAGAGAAATCTTGCCATACCCCCTTCCAATTATCTGCCTCTGACTTTCCTTCTCCTATCTTCACTTTATTATTGTTTCATATAAGGTTTCCTTACGAGCCTCCTCTACTTCCAGTTCACCCATTTTGTTCTGGTTTATCCAAGCCACTCTGTCTAAACCTTTTCCAGGTTAACAAATACTCATCAACTTTGTTATCTTTTCCTGTGTAGCTTTCCCCTGTTGTTCTTTAATAATCCAATGCATTCTCTAGCCTTTCCCTTCCTCAAAGAAAACTGTTCTTCTTCAAAATACGTCCATTGTAGAACAAAAATTCGTAAGTTTCACAGGAATTCTTTGCAGATGTGATATCAGCTGATACTCCCTGACTGATCACTTCTTTCCATTAATTGTTTCTCCGGTATGTATTACACTGTCTCAGTCATCCCACAGACCTTACTTTCCTAATATGTTGTTTGTTGCATAAACAGAATTTCCTTCTTCTCTCGGCCCAATCAATGGGATTCCATCTACTCTGTTGCTTTCCGTGTTTTCATTTCCTTAATAGCTAGTTCTTCTTCGTCCTTCAGAATTGAAAATATTTTTTAAATCTTCTGAATTCTTCTTTTGTTTTCAATAACCAAGTTAGCTGATGATTTTCTTCTGTCCTGTAGCTTTTGTAACATTTATTCACATTTCAGTGCCCTTTTGTTTGTTATTCTTTCATATTTTCTCTTTTTCCTAATCGCCACATAGTTGCCTGTTATATTTTTCGATGTCTTGTACTTCACTACCTCTACATTAAATCACTGTCCA
>JASPKZ010005351.1:0-25000 GCA_030220185.1 Diploptera punctata
ATTTTACATAATCATCTTTAGCGTTCTTCCTATCATAAGCGATAGCCCGTTGTCGGATTTTTCACTCTGACCAGATGATGATCCGAATTGCAGTCTGTCCCTCTAACTGATCTAACATCGATTTATGCTACTCTGCCAACGTTTATCCACTAATAAATGATCTATCTGGTTCCGAATTCCGAAACAGATTCATTAACAAATCACTAGGACGAATGAAATGTTGGAAGACCCAGTAAAAGATGGACAGACCAATTCTAATATGAGATCGGAACAGACCAGCAGGTTAATCCTTGATGCTGCTGATAATGATGATGAGTTCATATACTTATATATAGTTCATAACATTTATATATTAGCATGGAAATCTGCATCCTGGCCTAGGTGATAAACGTACCTGCTTCCTGAATACCGGGTCCGGGAATAAAGAGGGGCATGGAAGCTCCGTGTATGAAAACCAGAAGGAAACGCCCAGTAGACAGGCCAACAATGTGGGTGGAGAATAATTTAACCATGATTTAAGGGAAGTAGATTATAAAAGGGATGATGACTGGAAAACATTCGCTCAGGATAGGATGTATGGAAAGCTTATGTTCGCGAAGCCATGAACCTACGGGTTTGATGGTGCCAGTGAGTTAGTTATATGAGTAAAAATATTCAAAATGTACCCCACAGTGTGTATATAAAAACTATTATTCTACCAGTTATATTATATGGATGTGAAAAAATGGACTCTTATTTTAAGGGAGGAAAGGAGATTACGAGTATTTGAGAATAAAGTACTTAGGAAAATTTTTGGATCAAAGAGAGATGAACAGACAGGTGATTCTGACTTGTCACGCAGCGGGCCGGGTTCGATCCCCGGTCGGGACAAGCTTCCTGGGTGAGGTTTTTTTCGGGGTTTTCCTCACTTGTAAGACAAATGTCAGGAAGCTTAGGGCCCAACAGTCCCCGGATATCTTACGGCCATTATCATCATCCTTCTCATTATCATCACCATCCTTCCCCGGTGTGGAAGCAACGGAAAGCTACCACACCATATCCCCCTATTAAAGCTGCAAAGCATAGCATGAAAATGCTATGATTGCAGTTGAAAGACCTGCCCTCGGGCAGAATTACTATGGATGGGAGACAGGTTAAATTGAGAATTCCTTCGTAACAATGAACTACATGGTCTTTATAGGAAGCCAGATATAATAAGGACAGTCAAGTCTTGTAGACTGCAATGGGCATGACATGTGGCACGAATGGGGGAATGAAAGACGTGCATGGAAGCTTCTTGTAGGAAAACAGAGGGAAAACTCCAGTTGGTATACCAAGAATGAGGTGAGAGAATACATTAACTAATCAAATTGTGGGGGAAGTAGATAATATAGGGAATGATTGGAAAGCATTAGCTCAGGAAAGGGATGTATGGAGAGCTTATGTCCGCGCGGCCATAAACTACGGGTTCGATAGTGTCAGTGAATAAGTAGGTAAGTATCCCACAGTTGTTTATTGTGTAAGCATAGGTTTTTTTAAGTCGAGGATTGCAGTTTACAAGAAGGGATTGAATCTGTCTGTCTTTACATTCGCTGTAAAACTCAGCATTTCCTCGTCTATTTCAGGACCCCATCTGCTTTTGTTAAGACAGCCACGTTACAATTACGAGTTCCGTGGATTCAAGAGAAGAGGGAAATTGATGCTCTTTTGTTGATTCTTTTCAATGTGACATAGAGAGACAAAGAGTGAATATCAAGTTAGTGCAATAGTGGAATATAAACAAGTTTAGTTTTATTTGATTTTCATATTTATTAAGATTATAATTCAGTGACAGCTGTTTCGGTACACTGTACCTTTTTCAGACATGTTATACAAATTATCAATTGTGTTATTATAGTACATATCAACTGATCTAAGCAACAATACAACAATAATTTATTTAAATTTTGAAGTTAACAAAGGGCTTTCATTCAAATCAAGTTTAGAATTTGGATTTTCATTCAAAGTAAACACCAACTCAAGTGATTATATAAACAAGTTTTGATTTTTTTCTTGTTGTGTCTTCTATATTTCTCCAGTTGTAATGTAGACAAACCAGATGTATGACTGCATTTTCATTCGTTGTCGGTAAACCTTGTAAGATAATATTTGCTCTCTAACTAACTCATTGACACTATTAAACCCGTTAGGTTCATGACCGCGGGACATAAGCTCTCCGTACATTCCTAATCCTGAGCTTATGTCTTCCAGTCATCCCCTTGTATAATCTACTTCCTCAAATCATGGCTAATGTTATTCTCCCAACTCATTCTTTGTCTACCAACTGGGCGTTTTCCCTCTGGTTTCCTACAATTAGGCTTCCATGCACCCTCTTCATCCCTCCATGTGTGCCACATGTCCTGCCTGCCCATCGCAGCATACGAGACTTAACTGTTCTTATTATATCTGGCTTCCTATGCATATCATTGTAGCTCACTGTTTTTACATGCTTTCCATTCACGTGTCTGCTCATCTCGTTCTGGCCCAAAAATTATCCTAAGAACTTATTCTCAATTACTCGTAATCTCCTTCCTCCCTTAAAGTAATGCTCCCTTAGGGTTTCGCAACCATATAATATAAATGGTAGAATAACAGTTTTATATATTTTCAATCTAACGTTTTTTGAAAGGAGTGGGGACGACAAGAGTCCCTGTATGCATAATAGCAGGCATTCCAGGATTGGTTTGCTCTCTAACACTCGAATAAAATAAATAAATAAATAAAATAAAAATATATGTTGTCTAGCACATGGTTATACAAAATATATGGGAGAATTCTTAAATTACTATAATTACAGTTTTTCATTTAAATTAAATACGCACTGTTGTATTTTTTACGCACACGCAATGCAGAATTCGTTGTGATTGATATGAATTCTATTAAATGTACCTGTTTGGAATAAAACAAGAAATGTAGATTGAAAATTAAAACGGGGATAAGTGTCAAAATTTAATTTGAAAAAATCAGAAAAAAAAAAACATTGTCCTTATCATAGTCTTTGTTAGGCCAGGTGCATTCTTGCGGCTAAAGTCTGAACTACTTGCAGGCTGTCACATAGCCCGGTTCTTACCGCAGTGGCTTAGCCCATATTTTAGCAATGAAATGGAAGCGATTATTGTGATACTTTGCGTGGTTTTTTTCAGTCTACAAATAGCCATTTCCGGCCATAGGTTCGTTATATCAAAATGTTTAGTGGTTTCCTCTATCATACGAGTATATCCAATTTTCACCCAACAGGTTAAATACTCCCTTTATATACATTGTAATTGTCATTTATGTATAGTATATATATATATATATATATATACACAGTAAGACTTGTTTAATCCGGAAAGTGAATAATGCGGGGAAATCTATCCAATATGAACAAAGTATTGGGTCCGGCAAAACTAATAGTAATATTTTACGTGTATGTGTTTTGTATAAACACAGAATCTGTCCAACGCGGAAACGCGGAAGGACATTTCTACACCATTCATGATAAATATTTATAAGGCGTGGGAAAAATAAATACAGAGATAAGTAAATTAGTTTCCACTTCATTGAATTCCACGTTCGGCGAATAGCAATAAACTCGACGACTCCTGATCTCCCGAGAGAAGTAGTTTCTACCTGTATCTGGAATTTACTTTCGGCCCCTCGCTGCACACAGGTTTGACGAAATACAGGTTCATTTAACAAATATGTGGCGTTGTGACATCTGTTTACAAATAACCAGTGCAATGTAAAATCTTAAATTATTTGATTAGTCCTGAGACCCGATTGTGTATGTACCTTTCACAGGTAGCGTTCTGAATTTACAGATATAAAGATGGCTAAATGGTATGTATCATTGTCATTAAACGAAAAAGTGAAATTGATTGAAGGATAAAGAAAAACAAACTCTCAGTACGCGAAATAATGACTAAATTTAAATGTATGAGATTTTAAAACACAAAGAAAAATAATGAATGAATGGATACAAGGAAATGTGTCAAATGAAGATGGAAAAGAAAGAAAGAAGAAAGTAGAAGAAGAAATCAACGAGGTGTGGGAGTGTTTTACAAGTCCGCGATCAAAAAATCTCCAAATGTCCTGACCATAGTTAGTGAGTGATTGGAACCGAAAACTGTATACTTTAATTTCAGGATACGCGCCTAAGAGACATTTTTAACGCTGACGAAACAGGACTTTTTTTTTTTCGCGCGTTACCGTCGAAGTCGCTCGTACACAATATACTTCACTTTCCAACGGCAGCGGAACTACAATATTATCCAAGGGTACATAAAAACACATACGGTGCTCTATATCTAAGATTGGTTAATTATGTGTTTTTGTTTTTTATAATACTGAAAGTTGTACAATGTGGAAAATATAATTGGTCCCATGCGATTCCGTTTGAACAAGTTTTACTGTATATATATATATATATATATATTATATATATATATAAAATTACGTGTCACAGTTGTTTGTCCGCGATGGAATCCTAAAACTACTGAACCGATTTAATAAAATTTTGCACCACTGTGTGCAGTTTGATCCAACTTGAGACTTAGGATAGTTTATAACTAAATTTATAGTCGCATTATTTTATTGCAAATTATTTTGTTATAATTATCTGCGAGTTCCATACGATTCTAACAGATGGCGGTGTAATTATCTGTGAGTTCCATACGATTCTAACAGATGGCGGGTAAGGTAATGTTTTTAAGGTAATTGGTTTATTATTTAACCAGGTGGCTGTGCTTTTTGTTGCAACCTGCGAATTTCAATGAATTACGAATATTGATTATTTCATAATTTAAGTGTGTTCAGTGTTTATTTTATTTTCAATATTATCAATTTCGATGTTGTAAGTATTAGTTTTAAGTAATCTGGCTGAAAGACAGCAGCTTAATTTAAATTTCTAACGTATACCTTAGCCACAGTAACGCGTGGCCGGGACTTCTAGTATATATATATATATATATATATGCAAGTTCCAGTTGTACTGTAAACAAACTTGATAAGACATTACTTTGCCCACCTTCATCTATTGGGGGAACCGTGGTGTTACTTTTACCTGCCATATGACTGAATTGTGTACAGAACTGGCCATCAATAGAAACATTGTTCTTAGGCAACAGTTGTATTTTACGGGAAATAAGACCGAATCAAGGTAAGATGGTACCAATAATCAGGAACTTCCATTTCTTATTTATTTATAACAAAAAATTATAATGTGCCTACGTAATCAGATGTTTACGTTTTTTCCATGATATCGATAGATATGCTATAGTTACAATTTCATTTACATGCAGGATATATGCTCTATGCTGACTCATCTCTAAATTCTGCTGTTATTTTCACCACACCCTCAATAGCTAATGTGGGTATATTTTACACTAAACTGTTTGAAAAACATTCAAAATAGTGTGTTTTTCTCCGCTTTTCAAGTACTTACTTACTCACTGGCACTAGTCGAACCCGTAGGTTCATGACCGCGCGCGTACATAAAACTCTCCATACATTCCTATCCTGAGCTAATGTTTTCCAATCATTCCCTGTATAATCTACTTCCCTGAAATCATAGTTAATATTGTTCTCCTACCCCTCATTCTTGGTCTACCAACTGGGCGTTTTCCCTCTGGCTTCCCTAACGTCTTTCATTCCCCATACGCGTTAACATGTCCTGTCCATCGCAGTCTACGAGACTTAACTGTTATATATATCTGGCTTCCTATTAAAGACCATATAGTTCATTGTTATGTAGTCTTCTCCATTCGCCTGTCTGTTCATCTCTCTTTGGTCCAAAAATTTTCCTAAGAACTTTATTCTCAAAAAATCGTAATCTCATTTCTTCCCTTAAAGTAAGAGTATATATATATCGCTCATTTGCTGCAATAACGTCATAACTCAAAAATTGTCGATTTTGAGTTATTGGTACAACATGAAAGACAAAACTCAGTTCTATATTCAGGAAGAACGACATAAGCTATTGTATACAATGAGTTTGTATAGTAATTTGCTAATGACAAATACAGGACAAAGGTATATGGATTTCAAACATTTTAAATGCTTCTCCTGAAAAAACTATGTTTTTTTGAGTTATGACGTTTGTTGCAGCAAATGAGCGATGTATATATAACAGAAGCGACCATTACAAAAACAGAAATTCAAGCGTATTCTACGTTGCACATGGCGTATGAATAGTATAACAATGTTTATAACAATATTAAAATTGTAATTATAAAATTTTAAGATTCTCCGACATGACTTAGGCTACATACCATGTACTAGGTAATATACCGGGTGCTCTAAAATCCCCCTCACAAACTTCTAGGACTTGTAGAATGGACTTCGTTGATAATATTTAGAATTGGAAACTATGTTCGGAAACTTATCGTTTCCGTGCTTACAGCCGTTTGAAAACATGTTTTTAAACGCGACCATTTTTAACAAGTAGGCTAATTTATTATGAGGCGTGACACAGTACATCACTTGTTTTATAATTCAATTCAATAATAACCAAAGGTCCACTGCTGTGGTCTCGAGGTAGCGTGCTGCCTTGTCGGTCAGGAGTTGAGCTACCTGACGTACTAATGCTCAGGCTGGACCCACTTCAGTAACAAAACACGTCCCCAGGTGGTGCACTGGGGGAATAGTCGGTGGATCTGCTAGACAGTCCTCCCGACTAAGTCCAAGGGACTCGTGAACCATTAGTGGGGTCGGCAGGAGTTGAGCGCCTTGCCGTACTATTGCTCACCTGTTGGAGCTTGCTAGCTCCGTGCTAGACCACAACTGCAACAGGACACGTCCCTGGGGGCACACCAGGGCACAGCTCGGACCAGTGCAGAGGGGAACAACTGTGCTGGTTCCCGGCTAAGCCTACGGGCTCGTGGACAAACTGTGGGGTCACCAGGAGATGAGCACCTGGATGTACTAAAGTCTCACACTGTGGGGCTTGAGGACTCAAGCCCTAGCCGGTCTCACAACGGCTGCAGGATGCATCCCTGGAGGTAGAACAGGGGAACGGTCGGTGGCTATGAGACAGCAGTCCTCCCGGCTAGGCTCGAGGAGCCCGTGGACCAACTGTGGGGTCGTCAGGAATGAGCGACCTGACGTACTATGTAGCTCAGCAATTCCCGAAGTTGCGACTCCAACACCTTCTCCCTAGAGGTGCTGGTTTTAGGCCTGAATGTGGACACGAAATTGATAGGGAGGACAAGTCTGGGACTTGGGAGTAGGTCTTTTGACCGAGGTATCACAAGGGGTGGAGACATGAGCCTCGATGTCATGCAACGGGCCCGGGTTCGATCCCCGGTCAGGGCAGTTTTTCTGGGTGAGGTTTTTTATCGAGATTTTTTTTTCCTCATCTGAAAGACAAATGTCGGGAAACCTTTAAGGCCCAAACGGTTCCCAAAATCATATGGCCATCATCATCATCATCATCATCACCATCATCATCATTATCATCATCATCATCCTTCACTGGTGTGGAAAGCATCGGGAAGCTACCACACCTACAATTTCCTAGTAAAGCTGCAAGCATAGCATGAAAATGCTATGATTGCAGTGAAGGACCTGCCTTCGAGCAGAATTACTATAGATGGATGCAATAACCAAGGAAACAAAATGGAAACTGAATCATGACTTGCATAAATAATCCCGGATATACCCTCCACAATCAATTTTTGCAGTTTTCAAAATTCCGAAAAACTTTTAACATTTTTTGTATAAAACATCAAGTCTTGGAATACTCGATAAGTAAATTTTCGATTTAGACGAATCGCGAAGCTGTTACTTGTTGAGACACGTGACGTAGTTCAGGCAATGCTTGTTTTCAAACGGCTGTAGCACGGAAACGGTAAGTTTCTGCACATGGTTTCCAATTCTAAATATTATCATCTCAGTCCTTTCTACAAGTCCTAGAAGTTTGTAAGGGAATTTTAGAGCACTCTGTAACATCCTTCAAAAACAAACTAAAGAATTATTTAACAACAAACTAACTTATACACCTCACTGATAGTATTCTTTTAACAATTAATAAATTTAATTATTTATGAAAATAATATTAAGATTAACAAATATTTTATTTTGTTTTGTTTTAAATATTGTATAATCATAAAACTAGTTTTCTTTATCTCATTATTTTTCTTTGTTTTTATATACATTAGACAGTGACAATTTAATATGTCTTGCTTGTATTCATTTTATTATTAGTTTTAGTCTTAATTTTAACTAACATTAACTGGTTGTATTATAGATCGTAATATAATAGATATTATCTTTTTGATCAAATTTTTATTTTGTATTTAATTAGAGTTAATTGAGATTGTTATATTCTGATGTAATATATGTTTATCCTGGTCAGTGGAAGAGAAGGCCGCATTGCCTTAACTCCACCAGGCTAAATAAATCTAATCTAATCTATATCTAATCTAATCTATATCTTTATTTAGCCTATTGTTTTATTTCCTTATTTCGAGTGTTTAGAGAGCGAACTATGTTTTTTTTTTCACATACTTAAAGATAAAATTATTATTCAACCAATGAAAGTACAGTCGTACACCTAATTTGTTTTATGCCTTTTTTATCAGAACAAACTGAATAGCTCCATTCTTTCAGAATTCTCTAAAATAGACACTATAACTATCTAATTGGCACTATCGAACCCGTAGGTTCATGGCCGCACGGACATAAGCTCTCCATATATCCCTATCCTGAGCCAATGTTTTCCAATCATCCCCTGTATAATCTACTTCCCTCAAATAATCGTTCATGTTATTCTCCCACCTCATTCTTGGTCTACCAACTGGGCGTTTTCCCTCTGGCTTTCCTACAAGAAGCTTCCATGCACGTCTTTCATTCCCCATTCGTTCAACATGTCCTGCCCATCGCAGTCTACGAGACTTAAATGTTCTCAATATATCTGGCTTCCTATAAAGACCATGTAATTCACTGTTATGCAGTTTTCTCCATTCACCTGTCTGTTCATCTTTCTTTGGTCCAAAAATTTTCCTAAGAACTTTATTCTCAAATACTCGTAATATCCTGTCCTGCTTTAAGTACGAGTCCATGTTTCGCACCCATATAATATAACTGGTAGAATAATAGTTTTATATATTTTCAGTTTAACTTTTTTGAAAGGAGTTGGGACATCAAGAGTCTCTGCAATGCATAATAGCACGCATTTCCAGAATTGAGCCTATGTTTAATTTCCTTGTGCATCTCATTCCTATTTGTGATTATTGTTCCTAGGTATTTGAATTCAGCCACTTCCTCAAAGTTTCCCTTATTTGTCATTAGCTGTCCATTTCCATTATATAATGCATTTTTATGTGTGACCATAAAATAGACTCTATACAAAGGTAAACTGATGTTAAATTTATATAGAAGTATAATTTTAAACGGTTGGTACCTTTGGGAATAAACGTTTCAGTATAATGGGCATTCGCCGCAAGTAGCTGGCCTTTATGAACAGGCAGGCACCTCACGGCCGGGCTAATTGCGTGCTCTTGTATTCTCCAGACTGGATACACTAGTTACTGGGTTTTGTGGTAAAGCCATAACCACGTTTTGTGTTCCCCTTTCCGAGAACACTTTCCATTATTACTCTTCCCATTAAAAATATATATACATTTTTTTATATATCAGCTTAGCCTCCCATCATATTTTGTTACTTGTTTTCCATTTTAAATTTTAGTAGATCAAAAGAAAAGTCAATATATCAGTTCTTCTTCTACGGTTTAGGCTTATTTACTAGCCTGTTCCGGCTCCAAATTGCTGCTCTTTCCATCTTTTCCTTGGTCTTCCCAAACTTCTTCCTCGTGGTGAATAGTTGTATGCTGCTTTTGGTATTCTATTCTCAGTCGTCCTTGCCAAGTGTTCTTTCCAGTTTGTTCTGTATTTCTCTATTGTTGAGTTTAAATTCCTCTGTTTTTTAGTTTTGTTCTATTTCTGTGTTATTTTTTTGTTCTGTTTTTTGATATCCTGCGATTGGTCGGAGGAATCTCATTTCAGCAGCTTGTATCCTGGCAGATTGTTGTGTTGTCACTGTCCATGTTTCGGATCCATAAGTAATAAATAGGCACTGCCATTGTCTTGTATAATTTCATTATAGAGTCTTTCCTGGCTTTATTTTTCAGAGTTATTTTTAGTGTACCTGTTATCTAATTAAACTTATTTATTTTGTTATCGCGGAACGACGAAAATAGCAGAAGGGTGCAACTCAATCTCTGGGGATTAAATAAAGAGACCCAGCTCGGGGAAAACAGAGTAAAGTCCTCAACGGAGACAGAAGGCGGAAGAGGCACCCCTCCTTGTGGGGATAAAACCCAAGGAAGCAAGTCCAAAGGGGCGTTAAGGAGGCAGCCCCTCCAAAGGACTAACCCTGCAGTACGTTAGTAGCGTACTCAGGGGACACTTCAAAATACTTACAAGCTCCAAAGATATAGCCGGACTGTCCAACCGATGACGACAAAACGCAAAGCATAAGGATAAACGTTTTGGAATTCAAGACCTAATTAAAGTAGCAACATGGAATGTCAGAGGAATATATCATAAAGAAACCGAACTGGAAAGAGATAAATTACAAATATATAATATAAACGAGAGAAAACACAGAAATAAATGTAATTGGTTTGAACATATACAAACAATGCCAAATAATCGTTTATCAAAACAGTTGCTTCATTATAAACCTCTAGGCCGAACAAATGTAGGAAGACCAAAACGACGTTGGAAAGACGACCTGCACTTGCAGCATATAGTGCATCGTGGAGCGGAAACGGGCCAACAGGACCCATACCTTGACAATGTTGATTATATATATATATATATTTTTAATCGTTTAATTTTTTCGTCAATGACAGAAACTTCTTTGTCTACTTCGTTTTGTAAAGTGTTTTTGTTCTTGTTTTCTTCAAGGTCTTTTACAATAATTTCAGATTTTCTTTTTTTCAACTTTGGCATTTTCTTTTTTCGGACATTTTATTATTTTCGATCCAACTATGCTTCCTAATAAACTTGAATAAGCATTCTCACTGAAAGAAGTAACAATTTTGGTTTGGAGCAGGAACTAGGGCTGATACAACAAAAACATGTGCCTTTTCTTATTGAATAATGCAGAAATACAAATTTTACTCTTGAATGGAGTTACGGGGTTTTGATCGATGCCAGTACTATTGGATTGGATTGTTTGTAACATAGCAACGTCTGAATGATTTTAAATTTCTGATGGATAACTATAATCCTAGCATAAACCCTCGGGTTTTATAATATGAAAGTTAGGTAAGTTTGAATACATTCATTATATAGACTGCATAAATGCGTACTAATAATTCATATTACGTAATAAATATATCTTTTTAGACCCGGAACTTTATTTGGTTGAAAACGTAGGTCTTCTCAAGATTTATTTCCAACGCTTCCTATCGCTGATATAACTAATCAAATTTTTTTATATTCGACTAGCTAATGGCTGGAATGCGCTTCTACGGCTTAAATGAAATAGGTTTTTTAAATGTTATTTTCAGGTAAACTCTTACACCTAATGTTTTTAGAGCATAATAGCAACCAAAACACTCACCGTACCTGAAAATGTGTGTACACAAAGTTAGCGTTTCGAAGAATCAAACATGGCGTTTTATTGTATCATCCTTAAACAGTTCTCGAATTTCCAGGCCAACAAAGATTTCTTCTTTGATCTTAGCATCCGTGAAATGTAAGAATTTTATCTACAAACACTTGAAAGCTTCTCCTTCTTGATTCACTACTTTTATATGCCCTATCTTTATTTATAAAGGTGGCAATAATATTTTAATATGGGCAATGGGAGTGTATGTAATATTGTTTTTTCCAGGCTCCATAATTTTCATTTGAGACCAGATTTTTCATACGTAATGTATTCCTGTCGCGACTGTCCCACTTTCAAAGAAAGCAGCAAATTTGGTACATACTAATTGCTTTCTAAGTTTGATGGCAATATCCTATATCTGCTATTGATGCACTTCATAATTAATTTTTTCAACAAGTAATTTTGCATTTTCATAGCTCTCCTTAATACGTACAGCATGGCCCAAAGGAACAGACAGCAGTGTATTTCTGTTGTGAAGTTTAACAGCTTTCAAGGTTAACTTGGAGGAGATCATGAAAATCTCCAGTCTTCAGGATTATGCTCCATTCTCAAAGATGTCATCAGACCATGTAGGGTACATCACTGCAGACAAGGTTGTTTTCCATTTCAAATATTGACGTTAAGTCCCTTTCTTGTATATATACATAGACACTTTCACATTTTCTTCCAGGGAATTCCACTCCTGAAGCCTGGAGCCAAGAAGTTCAGTCTTTCTTTTTGGCAACTCCAGATCAGATTCATATTTAATGTTCGAAAATACGATCACATTTCTCCATTTTTCCACGAATTGTCTTGGCTAATCTAAAAGAGAAGAAAATCGCTTGTCTAATTCTCTTATTTAAGATCCTACATACCTCGATTCCCAATTATTTATCATCTCGTTTCCAGTATCTATCCTCAAACCATAACTTAAACGCAAGATCACAACATAGTCTCTTGCTTAATATACCGCAACATAGATCATCAATCACTCCATGTCATATACTATCTTCACTTCTCGCAACTGGAATTCCCTACCACAAGAAATAAGGGCTGCCGGACATTGGCAACTTTTAAAAGAAATCTAAATTTATATTTGCTCTAACCTCGAATTCACCATTACCCAGTGTAAGGTATATTAATTATTTTAATTGGTGTTTCTCGTATAATTTATCATATTCATATTATTATTATTATTATTATTAATATTAATATTATCATCATTATCATATTATTATCATCATTATTATTATTATTATTATCATTATTATTATATTATTATTATTATTATTATCGTAAGTATTATTATGTTATTCCCAGTTGGTAGACCAAGAATGAGGTGGAGAGAATAACATTAACTAGGATTTGAGGGAAGTAGATTATACAGGGAATGATTGGAAAGGATTAGCTCAGGATAGGGATGTATGGAGAGCTTATGTCCGCGCGGCCATGAACCTGCGGGTTCGATAGTGCCAGTGAGTAAGTAAGTATTATTATTGTTATTATCGTATAAAATGTTGTTTGTACATGAAATTTACTTTGCTACATTTAATGTATCTTTAACTGTTTGTAATTAGTATAGTGTATATCTATATTGTCAAATATTTATTTGAATTTGTGCTGGTTGAGTGGAAGAGAAGGCCTTGTGGCCTTAACTTTACCAGAATAAATAAAACAACATTATTATTATTATTATTATTATTATTATCAAGAGTTAAATCATTAAACAAAATATTATAATTAAAATAAACCTCATAGTGTCACTTCCTTTAAATATTAAACAAAATATGGTTTATTTAGTGTTTACAACCTATAGTTGTAACAAGAAAATAATTACCAACATTATAAAATTTCCCTCTATCACAAAATTAATTGCTCTTTTTCAAGAGAATGAGAGCTATGTAAATATCACATTTGTTTATTTCACATCAATAATAATAATAATAATAATAATAATAATAATAATAATAATAATAATAATAATAATAATGCTTTACTTATTCTGGCAGAGTTAAGGCCATAAGGCCTTCTCTTCCACTCAACCAGCACAAATACTAATAAATATTTGACAAATATAGGTATACACTGTTTGAGTCTTTGGCATGGGTTCCCTGAAGTAGTCCCCGCCCGGAGAACCGAATGGGGGACTATTTGACCTCCGGAAAATTTTACCCCAGTTGAACCCATGTCCGCATTTCTTGACGGTTGTATTTTTATGGTGAAAGATCGTCACTCTTTCGACCAAGGTACTTTTTTCATCTGGCTTATCACCTTCAACCAGTCCGCAATGGGTAATTATACTTTCTCATATAATAAAAATAAATATTACTACTCCAACAAATGAAATTATTGAACCCTATCGGCAGCAATGCTACCGCCGGCATAGCTCTCAGGATAATTTAAGCATGCAAGCCACTCCACCACGACAAGGTAAAGATATCAATGGAGGCATCTTGTAGGAAAGCCAGAGGGAACACGCCCAGTTGGTAGACCAAGAATGAGGTGGGAGAATAACATTAACTATGATTTGAGGGAAGTTTATTATACAGGGAATGATTGGAAAGCATTAGCTCAGGATAGGGATGTATGGAGAGCTTATGTCCGCGCGGCCATGAACCTACGGGTTCGATAGTGCCAGTGAGTAAGTAAGTAACATGTACACTGTACTAATTATAAACAGTTAAAGATACATTAAATGTAGCAATGTAAATTTCATGTAACAACATTTTATACGATAATAACAATAATAATACTCACAATAATAATAATAATAATAATAATAACATGAATAGGAATTAACTATTTTTATCTCGGATATATTTTGAGTGTGGACCAGTGTTATTGGTCATTTTTAAGACGGCTCCTTGTATATTAGTTTAATACATGTTAGGGTGTTTGTCAAACAAAGCATGTTGGGGGCGCGATCTTCATTCTAGTTTTCTATAAACACGAAACTAATCCAATTTTAAGCTATGAACCATATAAACATCGGATATATAGCAAACATAATTTCACTTTCAATGGGAAAAAAGGGGAAAATATACATTAATTAATATCGAAGAAACTTTACATCTGATAAATATATATTTTTCGTCCGGCATCTTGCGTACCGATCCTGAAATAGGTTTGTTTAATAGATGAAAAACCAAAGGGAAAACGCCTAGTTGGTAGACCAAGGATGAGGTGGGAGAATAACATTAACTATGATTTGAGGGAAGTAGATTATACAGGGGATGATTGGAAAACATTAGCTCAGGATAGGGATGTATGGAGAGTTTATGTCCGTGCGGCCATAAACCTACGGGTCCGATAGTGCAATTGAGTTAGTTAATTTATATATGCGAAAAGCTACTAATCCAAGAAATCCTAAAGATAAAAAGTTTATTTAACGCTAGGGGCCCTGATGTTACTTATCTCCGAGTGGATTATGTTATACACCTCCTCAACAACCAGTTTTTTTTATTCGTCTAAGATACCTTTAACATGAACAGGCAAAAATAATATATTAAGAAACGAATTCCATATTGGATTTCAAGACTTCAAGGAGAATGTTTTAAGTTTCAATCTGTTAATCTTTTACGAAAATCTTATAGTTCTTAATAAATTATTTGTAAAAATTATAATAAATAAATAAATAAATAAATATTTTTTACTACCTACATTACTAAAGAGCTGTTTCAGATTGCATTACATACAGAACTCTCATTACTTTTTTTAAATAATAATGCAAAAGATCATTTAGTCTTCTCAATAAAATAAGCTACAACATTTGAACGTCGCGGTTCAACAATAGCATCACGGTTACGTGGTTACGGCATGATTAAATTTCAAAATTTGTTTTGCTATAAAAATAATTACAATTTCGCGTTCTTTTATTCAAGGAAAATTGTGATTAACACGATCAAAATACCGATGGAGTTAAGAATTCAAATATTGTGTATTAATTTTCACTAAAATACAAGATAAGTTAGTTGCATTTGAAAATATAAAACAAAGTAAGTGTGTAGCATTAGAACAGTTGTGTCCAACTTCTTCTAGGGAAGGGGTACAGACCTAAAGGTGAATTGGTTTGCGGGCCACATAATTCGATTTTTTTACCGTATTAGATAGGATCTAAGATAAATAAATTAATTTAAAAATAAAATCGCTAATATATCGATGTTATTTTTCTTAAAACATTAATCATATATTAGTTAAGTTATTTTTAATTTTTTCACGTATAATCTAATTCTAAAATATAAATTGAACAATATAAACAAAGTATTATTAACCATTTCATGATTAATATAAATTTTAGGTTAAAATTTAAATAAATTTGTAATATTAAAGGTAATTAATTAATGTTTCACTAATAAAATTCATTGTTAAAACCGTTGAGCTGGAGAGTCTTAAAATAAAATAAGTTAAAATATACCTTCTTAGGTAAGATCCGTCGCCCTCAACTTATAAAATATGTATTCTTTATGCCTGTAGGCTTTTCAGAACATCCGTTCCATCTTCAGCAGGTCATTCTTCGCTACAAATCTAGAATGTTGGTTGATGCTGCTGGTCCTAATGTGGTGTTGTCGTGACGCAGAACACATTAGGACCAGCAGCATCAACCATCATACTAGATATTGTAGCGAAGAAGGACCTGCTGAAGATGGAACGGATGTTCTGAAAAGGCCTACAGGCATAAAGAATACATATTTTATAAGTTGAGAGCGACGGATCTTACGTAAGAAGGTATATTTTAACTTATTTTATAATTAATGTTTAACTGTCAGTGCGACACTCGGCACTGCTTCTCACGAACAATGTATCCAGTATCTGATTTGATTGATATATATATAGCAACTCGGAGTGAACTCTCCAGATGACTGTCGGTGATTAGCGTTCTCGTTGCGCACTTCACATGTTTCATCCCGGAGAACACTTGAAGTGATGCGAAACGAAGTGCATGTCTATTAATGCCCGGATATTTTTCCTTGGGAAAGTAGTCGCGATAGAATTGCACTAAGGGGACATTGTTAAACATATTCTTTAGGTGTGACGCACATTGAAAATCAACGCTCTCCAATTGCAGATCCTCGGGGACCTCGTCTATATTAATGGAGAAAGAGGAACAAAACAGATTGAAACTTAGATCATTCTCTTGAAGTCTTGAAATCTAATTGGAATTCGTTTCTTAATTCTGATATAATTTCTGCGTACTTTTCAGAATTTAGATTATTACAATTTGTAGGGCTGGGAAATGCACAAAGAAGTATATTTAGAAATGGAGTAGCAACCGCATTTTTGTATATACATTGTAATATATGAGTATACATAGAGGGCAGTGGTTTTACTTCCCACACGCGTGTTTGTAATATGTATTTTTTAAGAGCCCCAGCACCATCCCCCTGGGTTTCCTCGAGCTTAATGTCCATATCCCCAGGTCTGCTCTTGTCCCTATTTATTATCTAGCGTGATTTCTTTATTTAATTGATTATACTTTTACAGAGTGCAGCTAGTTGAAACTTAATCTAAGGTGTTTACAGTTATATTACATTGTGGTTTCTTAATCTAATTTTGTTTCTTATACAATGTAATAATATATAGCTATATATATATATATATAAGATGGAAATATTAATCTTATATCTACTTAACCTAAACTTAATATTACAATTTATGAAGTATACATATTGATATATTCTTAAGTTCTAATTCTACTTATTCTATCGTTGATTTCCTCGTCTTCTCTTCTCTTCTTCAGCTCGTGTGCATAGAGCTTTTTGGGTACACTCCGCGATCAACTTGTAGTATCTTTCTGCATCCAGAACCGCAAAGGTGCTGACGTGCACAGCTATTTCTAGTTGTCTTCTGATAGCCGCGTGCTTGGCACAGCGGTATATCATGTGGTGCACGTCGTCTTCCTCTGCGATCTGACAGTTGCATAGAGGGGAGTCGACAAGTCCTCTCTCGTGCAGTTTGCCTCTAAAATGTCATGTCCTGAGAGCAATTGAGTGACGGCCTTATCCATGACATTTTCATGCGAGTTTTCACGTTTGACAGGAATTCGTATGTTGTTCTGCCATGTATTTCGTTGTGCCAGCGCTGTTGCCATTTTTCTTGGAGATGGTCTTCAAGCATTCTTTTTGTGCCTTCTCGTCCCTCGGGCTCTTCGTACATGTCTGGTGTAAGGATAAGGTCGTCAATGATTACAGGTTTATTGCAAAATTGTTATTTTTATTACAGTATAGTTATTTAGGTTGGCATTCCCGAAATGTAGGAAGTTGAACTTTCAATCATGGTCGCCACTGCTGTAAGTACGACAAAACGACTATCGCGCAAAAAAAAAATTCTGTGTCGTTTCTTTGGCCAGAATAAGCAGCTTGATTGTTACAGGAAATGGTAGAAGATATGCTACAGACGTTTAAACAGTTAGGATGCAAGATAAGCTTAAAAGTACATTTATTATTATTATTATTATTATTATTATTATTATTATTATTATTATTATTATTATTATTATTATTATTGTTGTTGTTGTTAATCATTGGTGAATGGATAGGCTAATACTGCATAACAGCGAAATACATGGTCTTTATAGGAAGCCAGATATGAGAACAGTTAAGTCTCGTAGACTGCGATAGGCAGGACATGTGGCACGAATGGCAAATGAAAGACGCATGGAATCTTCTTGTAGGAAAACCAGAGGGAAAACGCCCAATTGGTAGACCAAAAATGAGGTGGGAGAATAGCATTAACTATAATTTGAGGGAAGTAGATTATCCCACCCATTCTTTGCCTTCCTATTGAATGTTTTCCACTTGGTTTTTCCTACAATACGTTTCCACTCATCTCGTCCATTTTTAAAATGTCCCAAATGTTCTGCCCATAGGTGTCTACGAAACTTGACTCCTCATATGATAACTGGTTTTCTATCAGGATAATGGAGTTCACTGTTATGTAGTTTCCTCCATTCACCTGTCTATATGTCTCTGTTCGGCCAATAAATTTTCTTATGCACTTTATTCTCAAATACCCACTTTTCTTATGTATTCAAGTAAGAGAACTGTGTCACATCCTTTTAATATATAACTTGAAAATCACAATTTCATATTTTATTAATTTAACATTTTTGAGAAAATTTGAGATGAGAAGACTCTCCGTCATGTATAATACAACCTACGTCATGCGTTTCCAGAGTTGATCTTAAGCATAATTTATTTCTGTTTGTTACTGTTGCTAATTATTTGAATTCCGACACTTCATCAAAATGTCCATAATTTGCTGTTGATATACACATACATACATACACACACACACACACACACACATATATATATATATATATATATATGTGTGTGTGTGTGTGTGTGTGTGTATGAGCGTGCGTGCGCGTGTGTTTTGTGTGTGTATGTGTTTTTGTGTTTTTGTGTATGTGTGTGTGTTTTTTGTGTGTATGTGCGTGTGTGTGATTTTGTGTGCGTGCGTGTTTTTGTGTGCGCGTGTGTGCGTGCGTGAAGAAGAAATTATAGAAATATCAAAATAACTGAAAATGTCAATTTTAGCTACTAATCAGTTATAAACTTTTATCTTTCTAGGAAACTACATTTGAAAATAATTTTGAAGCAATAAAGAAAATCAAGGCAACATTGATGGTGCTGAGATTGCAAACAATAGTACTTGGAAATTATCCAAATAATTCCAGCACTATGAGTGTGTAAAATAAATTATATGAGGAGGGAAAACTGTAGAGAATATTTGGTAAGAATATTGTAGCCTGGATGGATGTAACAAAATAGATTATTTCATCACGCAATACATAAATTGATGGCATGAATTTATGGTGAAAACAGGTCATTTTATATCAATTCATATATAAAATAATTTAATATACATATATATTACATATATATTTACATGCAGAATCATTGCTCAAGAAAACACAACTTCAAACAAAATCTCATACAGGTTGTTTGTATATTTAATTGAAAAATCTTCAAGAAAAAATATATTACATGCGAATTAATTCTGTGTGCAGCTACCAATTTCCGCTAGTATTCTATCACTTGGAATCGTTTACCCTTGAGAAGAGTGTTAGGTGCTTCAAACAATATAGTACAACACCTTCATTCTTGCTTTGCCATACTGTGATAATTAAAATGTGAGGTTTTCTAGAAATGCAATATAGATGCGTAAATAAAAAAAAGCACGACTCCACATAAGCAGATTTTATTTGGCGTAAAATTGATGAAGTTATAGTTAAAGAAATGTGTCAATTCTTCGTTCACAAAAGATCCACATTGTGTACAATAGAGTCTTGTGGATCAAGGCAGTGCATTAGTTTAATTTTTTCTGGATCTCTGAGTGTTGTGGCTGAAATGATGCCTTTCTTGCTTTATTAAAGTGAACCTAGCGGATGAATTCAAGAAACAAGAATGACAAGTGTTGTGCTTGGTGCGTATAACGTCTTAGTGGGACCCCACGGCGGTCCTGGATTGGTGAGCATCGGCGGCCCTGTATTGGGTGAGCACCGGTGACCCTGGACTGGGCGACCCAGGACTGGGGCTGCACCGGCGAACCTCAACTGAGGAGAACCGGTGACCCTGGACTGGGGATCACCGGCGGCCTGGACTGGGGAGCACCAGTGCGCTCTCCGACAGAGTCGCATGTACACAACGGCAAGTTACCGGCACGGTGGCTGGGGCTACCAAGCAATCTACGGTAAGGATTGAAAGTTCCACCTTCTTGGACTATGTCTTTCTCCCCAGTTAAATCAAAGTTAAGGAATTCTAGAAGAAAACATAGGCTAATTCAAAATTATTATTCAGAAGGGTACACAAGGCAATTATTTTAAAACAATATGGCATACTTAATCTTTGTGATTGGCATGTGCATTGTTATTTATATGTTATAAATTACAAATAATTTCAATATAAAACTAAAATCCTAGGCTAACTAAAACATTCCTTGTTTCCTCGGTAAAATCTACAAGCGAAACATCAAAAGTTAATCCATTTCAAAGTCCTTGTATCCGCCAAAGTAATAAATAAAAAAAGAGAGTGAGATTATCTCACTCTGTATAGTCAAATATTAGGGAAATCTACTGTGAGTCTCATTAAGGGACAAAATGATTAATTTTAATTTTTATTTATTTTTTCCTTATTTTGTTTTTTATTACATTTATTTATTACTTTATTTTCTTTTAATATTTACTAATTATTTGAATCTTTTTTGTTCGTTTTATTTGCTTTGAAAAAATTACGTTAATAAAATAGAATTAAAAGAACAAATTAAAATTCCAAACGTGTGCAAGTACCATTAAATGCAAATACCAACCTCAAAAAGGGTAAAAAATAGTTTAAAATCATGTAAAATCATTAGATAAAATATCTCTCAACATTTCATCATCAGCAATCCTGACTGTAGTGCTAAGTGCCGTTGACTTGTCGGTCGTGTGCGTGTGGCTGTGGCGGGGGGTGCGTCGGTGCTCGTTCAGTTTAGGACGGCTGCGGAGCGGTCCGGCTGAGCTCCGACGCACTTACCAGGGACAGGGAGATTTACAGTGGTCAAACACCAGCTTCGGTTGGTAAGTAGACCCAAAGTCCTTGGGGGCACACCAGTGCAAACCTGAGTTCCACAGGAACATTAAATACAAATTCTGGAACCACGGAGTGTTGTCGCGGACCACGCGAATCGCTTCGAGGAATGAATGGGGATATGAGTGAGTTGTTAAGTACCATTATTATAGATACTCCTTTAGTTATAAATCCTTGCTTTGTTAATGTTATCTGATTTTAGATCACTGTGTTTTGTTAGGTCTACATTTTAAAATTGTAATAGACCCTAAGTATTTAATTGTTGTATGATTTTATTATAATTATTATTGTTTTTGTCCTTCCGGTCCTCCAGGCCTTTAACTATAATTTGAGCCGGTTCGCTCACGATAGCAAATGATAACTCGGGGATTTTTATAATGTTTATGCAATTATAAATAAATTTAAACTTATTACTCCAGTTTAGTTTGCACCATAATTTACAGAGAATTACAATCGTTTTACATCTCACTGATATTCAGAATGGAGTCGATGAGTTTATTTAGTCCACGAGTGTATAATATCACTTAAATTTTAAATTACTAATTTTCTTGGATTTTAAAATACTTAAGATTTTATAAATTAATAAAGGTCGCGGACGGTCTCGATATCACGATTTGAAGAGCTGCTTAGAATATATGAGCGTGAGGAAGTTTTCACATGCGTCCTCGCCTTATAAGGGCTATGACTCCTCCCATAAAATCATATTCCCCACTCCAAATGCACATGTTATTCATTAGAGCTTAGAGGATTTAGGTACCATTCGTTTGGGGTTCCTATGTTGGTAGTAAACTCCTATCTATGCACGTTTGTGCGCTTTCCAGTTATTATAAACGTATTGATAGTTTTCTATGTGTTCCCTCACTCCTTTCTTGGGATTTTACTCAGTATTTATTGTTTTAATTACATTTTAGTATTTTGGGTCTATTAATTCCTGCTACAAATTCCATTTTAGACTATTGTGATTTGTTTAGTCCACATTTTAAAATTTTAATAGGCCCTAAGTATTTAATTTCTGTATTATTTCAGTGCAATTAGTATTTTTATTGTCCCTTTTGTCCTCCAGGCTTTTGACTAAAATTACATGTTTGTTAATGCTATCTAATTTCAGACCATTGTGCTTTGTTTAGTCTACATTTTAAAATTTTAATAGACCCTACGTATTTAATTTTTATTTATACGTTTGTTAAATATTTTTCACTGGGGTAGTTAATAATAATTATTACAACAGAGCTAATCGTTATCTCGTTCAAAAAATTTATTTATTAAGTCGACATTTCAATCTCTTTGTGTGAGATTATTTTGAAGGCATGGTTGTTTATATTACATAGTTACCATCACCAGGACATTTTTTTTTTTTGCAGACTTAAATGAACAAATTTAAAATGTAAATTTATGATTTAAAATATTTAACAAGAAATCATATGTTTCGCATCATTCATTTAAATATTTTTGTTTATTTAATACTTTATAATGTTATTTTTTAGGCCATTCCTGCTATTAATCTTTTTTTGGTAATTATTTTCTTTGTGTAAAATTTTTATGTCATCCCATTTCATTTATGATTTTGATTAATTCTGTATTCACTGATTACTGAAAGTTCTGCACCTGGTGTACTGATCTTCTTTTTATGTTCGTCGATTCTTTTTCTTATAAATCTTTTTGTTTGGCCTACACAAGACTTTCCACAATCACCACACTGAATTTTGTATACAACATCCGTCAATTTATTACCATCAATTTTATCTTTGCCATTTTTTATTAAATTTCCTTCAAGTTTGTTAGGAACACTATGAGGAGCAAAAACAAATTTTTTTCACGATTAGTTCTTGTTGTAATTATTATTATATAATTTTATATGATTTTACAATAATTATTATTATTGTTAATGTCATTATTATTATTACTGTTGTTATTATTATTCCAATATCATGAATATATTATAATATGTAATTATAATTTAGGTTGAATGCAAGAATGAATGTTTGGAATGGCGACCGCAGGTTACATGCATCAAGGTAATATTTTATAAACTTTTTTAATTTACTGTGTAATTTAGAATATCTTAGAGTATCTGGTTCAAGTTAATGTCATTCCATATTTCCTAAAATTTGGAATTGATTGAATGCATTACTTGAATTCTAGATTAGTTGATTCTCTGTGCTGAAAATCATGCTGCACATTTTTTACCTCAGCCACAAGACTCTTTTGGACGAACCGTTGTGAAACTTTGGTTAATACAAGGATGGGGATCTATCTTAACTACAACTTCATCCAATTTTACGCCAAATAATGTTTACTTGTATGGGTGATGATTTTTTATTTACATTTCTAATTTACATTTCTAAATTGCAATCCTACAAAACCTCTCATTTTGAACAAGTTATGCGAAACAATATCGACTTATGTGGGGTGATGATTTATTATTTACATGTCTACATTACATTTCCAGAAAACCTCCATTTTAAAATATCACATATATGTGATATATATACAACAGACGTGCCATGTGTTAAGCTAATTACCAACGCGAAGATGAATGTGGTCACTACATTTGAATGGAGAATCTATGAATCCTATTCAGTGTAAACTGATATCTAGTGACAAAACATAAAATGACAGCTGTACTGAGAAATTATTTACCGTGTAATATTTTTTCTTCCTTCAAGAAATGTTCCATTGAATATAAAAATATATATATATATGTGTGTGTGTGTGTGTGTGTGTGTGTGTGTGTGTGTGTGTGTGTGTGATTTTGCTTTAAGTTGTTTCATATTTAGCAATGGTTAGATACGTACATAATCTGCTCTGTAAGGTTTAATGTTTGTTTAAATATTAAGTTTGTATTCTGTTGAAATAATATTTGGAAACGTAATTTTTCGAAGTGAATTTTATACCATCGTTCTCTATTTTCCGTATTTGTTATTCATAATACCTTTCTTTGGATTTTTTTAAAATATTAATCTTTATTCTTTGTTTACAGAAGATAATTATTTAGCTAAAAATGTACATAAAATGTTAATTTATCGAACAACACTATGAAGTTGGCAAAAATTTGGTGTGGAAACAAGACACCAAATGAAGAACTCTTGATATTTGTGTCCATAACAGTAAATCATACTGTTTGCTTTGTCGAGTAAATGGATCTGAGTGACTGGGCCATCCTGACTCTCGAGGGGAGATAAATATCGGAATCATCGAGTGTTACTGGAGCATTTCAATTTCATTAATTTTATTAACTTGAATATTCTTATCGATAAATTTACAATATAGCGAAACATCTTACAATAGTTATAAAATGTTCAATTATATTTCAGGTATAAATTATGTGGAACAACATCAAACTAATTTTCATTGTGTAAAAATGAAGGAGAATAACTTTGTATGTACTGTTCATGGAATATGCACCTTAGTTCCTACATTGTGCCATTAGAAAGAATCTATTCACGAACTACTATTGACATAAATAATAACTAACTGACACTATTGAGGCTGTAGGTTCGTGGCCATGCTGACATAAACTCTCCATACATCTTTATCCTAAGCTAATGTTTCCTAATAATATATTTTATAATTTTAATGCAATAACGGTTAATATTATTCTCTAAGCGATGGAGTATTGAGCCGGAACTGGCCATGGAGCCTAAACCGTGAAGATGATTATATTATTCTCTCATCTCATTCTTGGACTGCATACTGAGTTTTTTCAAAGTTTCATGTCCTCTTTCATTTCCTATTTGTGCCACATGTCCAGACCATTTGAGTCTACGAGCCTTAACTCTTCTTATTGCATCTGGTTTCCTATAAAGATCATTTTTAGCTCATAAATAAGTAGCCT
>JASPKZ010005351.1:30000-33473 GCA_030220185.1 Diploptera punctata
CACACTGGTGAAGGATGGTGATGATAATGATATGGGTGATGATGATGGTTGGATGATTTTCGGAGACCGTTGGGCACTAAGCTTCCTGACATTTGTCTTACAGGTGAGGAAAAACCGTGAAAAAAATCCTCACCCAGGAAGCCTTGTCCCGACCGGGGATCGAACCCGGGCCCGCTGCGTGACAAGTCAGAATCACCTGTATGTTCATCTCTCTTTGGTCCAAAATTTTTCCTAACTAGCCTACTTTATTTTCAAATACTCGTAATCTCCCATAGCTTCCCGTTGCTTTCCATGCACATATTTTATCAATACTTAAAAAAATAACTAACTCTAACTTACATTAATCATTAATATATACACGAGGATGATGATAGCCAGATGATGTTCGGGGACCTTTTGGCCCTCAAAAATTCCTGAGATTTGTCTTATAGGTGAGGAAAAACCCCCGAAAGAAACCTCATCCAGGAAGCTTGTCCCTACCCGGGATAGAAACCCGGTCCCGCTGCGTAACAAGGCAGCACTCTACCATTATAATGATAATACTAACAAATTGGGATTGGAAGTAAAGATAATTAAAATTAAATATATGGTCACACATAGAAATACATTATAGGCCTATAATGGAAATTGACAGTTAATGACAAATGAGGAAATTTTGAAGAAGTGGCTGAATTCAAATATCTAGGAACAATAATTACAAACAGGAAAAAAAAAATTACGGCCGATAGACCGTATATATACATAGGCTACATACACTATGTATATTTGCATATGTGTGTGTTTGTGTGTATGTATGTTTGTGTGTGTTTGTGTATGTGTGTGTTGTGTGTTTGTGTGGGTGTGTGTATGTGTGTCTTTGTGTGGGTGTTTGTGTGTCTTTGTGTGTGTGTGTGTACTTGTATGTGTGTTTGTGTGTGTGTGGGTGTGGTTGTGTGTGAGTGTGTGCGTGTGTGTGTGTTTTTTTTATTGAAAAAAAAATTATGAGAAAAAATGATCATCAAATATTCAGTAGTAGATTATATAAGATACAAGCAATTAAATTGGTATGTGCATGTACGACGAATGCAAGAAGAAAGGTTACCCAGAAAAACAATGTCGGAATGGTGTCCACCTGGAAGAAGAAAGTAATAAAGACCTCGAAACTTATGGAAGCAAGAAATAAGAACAGGAATGAAAACAGAGGACTTCAGGATATGGAGTGAATGGATAGGGACGAGTGGAAAAGGAAAACCCCAAACTTTAAGCACAGGAAAATGTGTAAACATTGAAATTTTGTATGTAAATAAATTAATAATAATAATAATAATAATAATAATAATAATAATAATAATAATAATAATAATAATGGACAGATAAAAAATGAGAAAATTTTGAAGATATGGCAGATTTCAAATACCTAGAAACAATAATTACAAACAGGAATGAGATGCATAAAGAAATTAAACTTAGGCTCAATTCTGGAAATGCGTGCTATTATGTGTCACAGAGACTCTTATCGTACCAGTTCCTTTCAAAAAACGTTAAACTGAAAATATATAAAACTGCTATTCTACCAGTTATATTATATGGGTGCGAAACATGGACTCTTACTTTAAGGGAGGAAAGTAGATTACGAGTATTTGAGAATAAAGTTCTTAGGAAAATTTTTGGACCAAGGAGAGATGAACAGACAGATGAATGGAGAAGACTACATAACAGTGAACTACATGGTATTTATAAGAAGCCAGATATAATAATAATAGCTTTCTTTTACCTGGCAGAGTTAAGGCCTTGTCTACCACTCAACCAGAACAGTTAAGTCTCGTAGACTGCGGTGGGCAGAACATTTGGCACGAATGGGGAATGAAAGACGTGCGGGAAAGCTTCTTATAGGAAAATTAGAGGGAAAACGCCCAGTTGGGAGACCAAGAATGAGGTTGAGAATAACCTTAACCATGATTTGGGGGAAGTAGATTATGTAGGAGATTATTGGAGAATATTAGCTCAGGATAGGGATGTGTGGAGAGTTATTGTCCGTGCGACATTGAAACCACGGGTTTAATAGTTCCAGTCAGTTAGCATAAGAAATCGAATTTCTCCAATTTAACAAAAAAAAATATTTTTTTTCCGTAAACCAACGAAATCAGACCATGAATTCGATTTGCTACGAATTCCTGCATGACAACTTTTTTTAATTCATTATGATTGGGTCGTGTACTTAGCTGAGATGACTTTGACACTTATTTCATTATCTGAGAGTGTAGAATGGGAAAGTGGACTTTGAGATGCGAACAATTGATATGTCAACTGTGATATCACTTCTTATTTGCCTTCAAGTTGGTTGACATTATACTCGATTTGACAAGAGTGTTAACATTAATAAAAATTATAGAATATTCACCTGAAAGGTCCGTCTCCTCAACTTAATTATCATTTAACTGTAGCGCTTTCGGGACTTGTCCCATCATCGGCAGGATTCAAAACTGGGAAAGTGGACTTTGAGATGCGAACAATTGATATGTCAACTGTTTTGAATCCTGCCGATGATGGGACAAGTCCCGAAAGCGCTACAGTTAAATGATAATTAAGTTGAGGAGACGGACCTTTCAGGTGAATATTCTATAATTTTTATTAATTTTGAATAAACCTCAACGGAACACATCATGAATCTTATAAAAGTTGAAAAAAGAGTGTTAACACTAAGTAAACTGACTCGCTACTTTTACCGACTTTCTCTGGACTTTCTAATGTTTATAAAATGTTCCTGTAGTGCAAATGGAGGCCGCTTCGTGGCGCTAGTGATTAGACCTCCTCCATCCCTGATTCTCGAGTTCGCATCCTGGCTATTCCTTGTGGGGTTCGTAGTGTAAGAATCGGAGCTAATGCACGTTTTTCTCGGGACTCGCCCGATTTTCCCCTGCCAAAAACTCATTCTACCTCTTCTCTATTTTCTATCTATAGTAATTCTGACCGAGGGCAGCTCTTTCACTGCAATCGTATAGCATTTTCATGCTATGCTTTGTAGCTTTACTACGAAATTATAGGCGTGGTAGCTTCCCGTTGCTTTCCACACCGGTGAAGGATGGTGATTATAACGATGAGGATGATGGTGATGGCCGGATTTTTTTCGGGAACCGTTGGGCCCTAAGCTTCCTGACATTTGTCTTACAGGCGAGGAAAAACTACGAAAAAAAACTCACCCAGGAGCTGTCCCAACTGGAAATCGAGCTCGGGCCCGCTGTGTGACAAGGCAGCACGCTACCTCGAGATCACAGCGGTGGACTTCTTATCTATATATAGCCATCTAAACGTTAAACTGAAAAATATAAAAACTGTTATTCTCCTAGTTATCTTAATACTATATAAAAATTACGTGTCACGTTGTTTGTCCGCGATGGAATCCTAAACTACTAAACCAATTTTAATAAAATTTTGCACACTGTTTGCTGTTTGATCCAACTTGAGACCTACGGTTGTTTATAACTAAATTTATA
>JASPKZ010005352.1:0-19699 GCA_030220185.1 Diploptera punctata
CTCTCTCTCTCTCTCTCGCTCTATATCATCTATCATCTATCTATCTAATTCTAATCTATATATCTATCTCAACCTCCACCATTTCAATTTATATCCAGGAATCGAAATTCTGACATGTACTACATGATAAAAGATCAATTCGGCTTGATGTATTTTATTTGTTATTTAATGAATCTTTTGGTTTCATATTTTACTGTCTTCTGTATATAAAGATTTTAAATTATAAATTGTTAACCTTGTTCTCAGTCCTATCATTTTCAAACAACAAAGGGAAGTTAAGGAAACTGAGTAACAAAGGTAATAATTTATAATTTAAAAGCGTTATATTATAGATGACTATTTAACTCTATGCCCCAAAATGGAGTCAATGACCAATCACGTTTCAATGATTTCTGTATTACAACCAATCAGAGACGTGTTTCACGAAATAAAGTATCAAACGTTAGGATTATCATATATTAAGCAAAAAGCTCCTCCTTTTTAATATTCTGAACAGGTTCTGACCGTTATTTTGCAGTGACTGAGCCTATAAACAAATACGGCTACCAGATTGTATATAATAGTGCTTACATGTCAACATTTGTAGCAAATTGATTATACCACCAAAAAAAAGAAACCACTGTTTGCACTTCTTAAATGTATTACGACATCAAAATGAATTAATATACAGAGTGATGTGTTTCATTTTTTCTCCACTAGAGAGCATTCTTAACAATAATTGCGTTTCCTTATGCAATAAATAGTATGATATGGTTGCAGTGATAAACAAAAGAAGCAGTAGAAAGCGTAGGCTACCTATCGTTTCTCATTAGTTTTCAAACATCACCGTTTACTTTAAATATAAAAATATTTTTAAATAACTGTAGTTAAATAATGATTTGTGAGTAACAGCTTTATTTTATTCGTTAAATAGTCCTAAACAAATGCCACTCTGATTTCCAATTCTCTAGATAAATCACTCCTCACTTCGTGAGTCGTGAATTTATCGATAATTTGGAAATCACTCGTGGCATTACTTATGAAAAATCTCAATGGAGATTCAAAATAAGTTTGAAAAATTATGATTGTTCTTCTGTATTCAGCAACCATTGTCAAAAATCATATTTCTAATACATCTAGGCCTATTTTGTATTTCTGAGAGTTTAGTGTCTTTAACCATACAGAAGACAAAGAAACTATAATTAATGTGCAAAATTTTAAAACATTAGCCTTACCTTTCTTACTTAGTATGGTCCTTTCTAATTGTAACTTGATTAAAATTCTGCAATTTCCATTCTAGATCCAATCCTCTTGTGGTCTTCAATTTCACTACATACATACGAGTATTAAACGTTTTTAACTTATATTAGTTATTTTTTACATCGAATTTGAGTCTTCCCCTGGAAACCTAGAATTTTTATTCTTGTTGAATAAATAAGAGGGCTATATAATTGAAGATGTCGGCCGCGGTGGGCTAGTAGTTATGTAACTTGCCCCTTAGTTCCGAAGGACGCGGATTCAAACCCGGCCGGGGTCGATGGATTTTTAGGATAGGAAATATCCAAGGGAGTAACCTTCTGGGAAGAACTTTAAGCCATTGGTCCCGAGTCTGAAGATTTCCAGGTTAGTAAAAAACAGCAATCCTGAATAAAGAGGTATTTGTGCAAAATTTATCGTCCCGTTACCCATCCAAGTAATACCTTCATTACCCACTATGTGTCTCGGTGAAGCGATATGCCGACCCCATGTCTCATCACTGACATCTATGTGTAAAAAAGCGTAACTAAATAAGTTTAGTTAAAGCACTCCTACTGGGACCATCCTAACCCCAACAGGAGGACTATGTTCTCAATACTTCTAAAATTCATTTTAAAGCAACGATGAGGTTATGTAATAAAAATACTAAAAATATAAAATTAGTACCTGATAAAAACATTCGTCCTAAACTAAATTAAAGTTCTGTTATTGTGGATGTTTATTAATAGGAAGGGAAATGTCCTGAATTTTAATCGTACAGAATTATTCTCTTAGTGTCCGAACAGATACTGGTTGACACTAGAAATAGATCAGGCGATGTTATGATTACAGTATAGTGTAGATATGTGAGAGTGTCACCTAATGTTTGATAGGAGAAACTATAGGAACATATTTAAATTTACAGGATTTTTTCAATGAAGAGTTGTATTCAACTCGTCTCGGAAGAAAACTATTTGTTTAGTCAAAGTTGGTTTATGTGTATGAAGTACCCTCAATTTTACGTAAGTGTTTAACATTTATCTAAAACTAATCACACTAGTAGCAGTAGTGGTTTGTTGTGAGTGGTGGTTGTATGTTGTGGTAGTGGTGGTTGTGTAGTTGTAGTAGTAGTGGTGGTAGTGTAGGTAGTTAGCTAGCAGTAGTTCTGGTGTTAGTAGGAGTGGTTCTAGTAGTAGTAAGTGTGGTAGTAGTGGTAGTAGTAATAGTAGTGGCAGTTGTAGTAAATAGTGGTTTCTAGTAAGTGGTATGCAGTAGTGGTAGTAGTAGAGGTAGTAGTAGTGGTAGTAGTACTTAGTAGTGGTAAGTAGTACTAGTAGTGGTAGTAGTACTAGTAGTGGTAGTTAGTACTAGTAGTGGTAGTTGCAGTAGTAGTAAGGTAGTAGTGGTAGTAGTAGGAGTAGCAGTAGTAGGAGGATGTATGCAGTACTGGTGGTGGTAAGCAGTACTGGTGGTGGTAGCAGTAGTGGCGCTGGTGGTAGTAGTGGCAGTTGTAGCAATAGTGTTGTAGTAGTAGTGGTAGCAGTACAAGGGGAAATGTCCTGAATTTTGCCAGTAGTTGATGGCAGTTAGTGGGTAGTGGTACTGGTAGTAGCAGTTGTAGGAGTAGTCAGTAGTAGTTACTGGTGGTAGTAATAGTAGTGGTAGTAGTAATAATAGTGTAGTCGTAATAGTGGTAAGTTTTGGTAGTGGTTAGCGTTAGTAGTAGTGGTTGTAGTAGTTGTAGACTAGTAGGTGATAGTAGTAGTAGAGGGTAGTAGTGGTAGTTGTGTAGTAGCGGTAGTAGTGTGTTAGCAATAGTAGTAGTAGTAGTAGTAGAATAGTGGCAGTAGTATAGTGGCAGTGGTTAGTAGTAGTGATGGTAGCAGTAATAGTGTGGTAGGTAGTAGTAGGATGTTGGTAGTAGTAGTAGTAGTGGTAGTAGTTAGTTGGTGGTTGTAGTAGTGGTGGTAGTGGTGATGGTAGTAGTACCACGGTTATTAGCTACTACTACTACCACCACACTAATTCTACTACTACTACAACACTACTACTAATACTACTACCACCAACATAAATTCTACTACTACTACTACAAATACTCACAACTACTACCACTACCAAACAAACTACTGCTCACTATCACAACCACTAAACCACCACCAACTACTACTTCTACATCTACTACTACCAACTATCACCACTACTACTTCTAATACTACTACTACCACCAATACCACTACTATTACTATCCACCACCACCACTACTACTACCACTATACTACTACCAATCTACTCCTATACTACTACTACTACTACCATTAATCTTACTACTACTAGTACTACTACTACCACCACTATCTCTATTACTACTACTACTACCTCTATTATTACTACTACTATTACTACTACTACCACTACTACTGCTACCACCACTACTACCACCACTACTGCTACAACTACCACTAATAAAATACTACTGCTGCTGCTGCTTCTGCCGCTGTCTCCTACTACTAACAGCACTAATATGTATTTTTATTGCCATACAAGTGTACTTCTATTTTTGTATTAAAACAAGAAGAGCGACTATAGTAGGTTGTAGGGCAATTATGTCTTATTTCGTGATATCCCTAATATCTCGATACATTTCAATTCGACGTCGCGGAATTAAATGTTTTAAAATGTCGTTCCTGGTTTACTCCGTACATGACAGACGGTTCTTCTTTCCATTTTATTGCTTTACCTGCCTTTTAAATACCAATACAAAGCCTGAAAAAGCCATCGTGATGTTAAAAATGGTTAGTAAATAGTATGTTACGATGGTAGGTTGGGAAGTGGTTTTTACAGAATGGAGGAAAAATGTTTAAAAACCGAGCGAAAGCGAGGTTTTTAATTTCCGAGATTCTGGAAAAACACTTCAGAAACTGTAATAAAAACGGTGTAATTCAGTTTTTTTTTTAATTTATAGCTTTCTGTTTAATATCAAGGAATTAGGATACCACTACCACGGATTTAGGAGCCATATCATGTATTTTAAAAAGTCTAGGATAAAAGAATGAAACATTGGGGACAATTGTACATCGGTTTGGAGTGAATCGGATACATATTCTGCTGGAAGGTTCATACCACATTACTGCATTCATATTTTGTCATCATTATCTAAATTTTTTTTTTGCAAAAAAAAAACAATACAAAACTCAGAATTAGGCATGTTTACCCTGTGCACTGCATTTGAATGACTAACGATCATCTTAAGGGACTTACAAATATAGTTCGAGATCGGATAAGAACAATATTTTTAAAAACTAACCAACTCGCTGGTATTAAGCCCGCATGTTTAAAACCGCGCGGACATACGCTCTCGATACATCCCAATTTAGAATACCGTTTTTCAATCATTCCCTCTATAATTTCACTCCCTCGAATCACGCTTAATGTTATTTTTTTGGCGATAGTGCATTTTGTCGTACTCACAGCATGGCGACCATGATTGAAAGTTCAACTTTGGGGTTTATATAATTTAATATTCATATAACTATAAACAAATCACTACATTTTAAATGAACTGAACGTTATTTTATGCAATATAAAACAATAAATAGAATAGAATAGAATAGAATAGAATAGAATAGAATAGATTTATTTAGCCTGGTGGAGTTAAGGCCATGTGGCCTTCTCTTCCACTCACCAGAACAAGCATATGTTACATATGAATACAAAAAAAATACAATAATAGTCATATAAAACAGGACAAACATATGTTACACATGAATACAAAAAATTACAATAATAGTCATAAGTAATGCCACGAGTGATTCCAAATTATCGATAAATTCACGACTCACGAAATGAGGAGTGAATGTTTATCTAGAGAATTTGGAAATCAAGAGTGGCATTTGTTAGGACTATTTAACGAATAAAATTAAGATGTTTACTCACAAATCATTATTTAAACTATAGTTATTTAAAATATTTATTATATTTAATATAAACGGCGCTGTTGAAAAACACAATGAGAAACGATAGGTACGCTTCACTGCTTCTTTTGTTTATCACTGCAACCAGATCATACTATTTATTGCCAAAGGAACGCAATATTGTAAGGAGGAGCTTTCTTTAATATGGTAATTATAACACTGATAAATATTTAGTGAAACACGACTCTGATTGGTTGTAAAACAGAAATAATTGAAACGTGATTGGTCATTGACTCCCATTTGGGGCATGAGTTAAATAGTCATATTAAACAGGACAAACATGTTACATATGAATACAAAAAAAATGTTACAATAATAGTCATTGAACAATTAATTATCTGTCCATATTGAATAATAATGAAATTAATGTCTAATAATAGAATGAAACTAAATACAATTTAAAATTAAATTAATGATACAATGAAAAAAAAAAGGAATAACAGCTCGAATCTACTATGCATAAAAAGAAAAAAAAAAAATACAAAGAAAGTAATAAACTACAATGAATTAATCTACGCTTTTTATACAAGGCATTAGGTAAATATATTAACAAATCCTAAGTCTATTTTATTAAATAATGCAAAAACGCATTATTAATTCTTAAAAAGTAGTATAGTGAGTTGTTTCTGTTAGTGATTTTATTTTCAATTTATTTCTGAAAGATGGTAAAGTTTGGCAGTCTCTGACATAGGGTGGAAGTGAATTCCATGTTCTAGCAAGAGAAACTGTAAAAGATTTCGAATAATAGGTAGTATGATGAGGAGGGATATAAAGGACACTGTGCTCAAGGGATCGGGTATCTAATTTATGTGTATCAGAGAAGTTAGTGAAGCGGTGTGATATTGTGATAACTCATAAGGTAAAGATGTGTGTAATATGTTAGAGAAGGCATAGGGAATGGATGGTTCTACGATCTTGAAGACGAAGCCATGACAATTGTTCCAGGGATGGTGTAACGTGATCAAATCTACGTATACACAAATAAAACGTATGCAAGAATTGTGAACACGTTGAAGTCTTTGGGTAAGAACAGTATTTAGGTCAGTAAAAAGAGTATCACAATAATCAAAATGGAGCATTGCAAGTGTTTCTACTAGCATTTTTCTTAGAGAAAACGGTAAACAATTTCTTATACGATTTAATGAGTGTATTATGAGAAGATAGTTTTGCAAATGTTATTTATTTGTTTATTCCAAATTTAAATGTTTATCCATAAACACTCCTAGATGTTTTACTGTCTCACTATAAGGGATCTGAACCCCATTAAGTGACACATGTAATACTGCATTTGTGTTAATTGAGGATAATAGTCTATGATGGCCCATAATGATTGCTTGTGTCTTTCTAGGATTTAATTCAAGTCCATATTTCTCTGTCCACGCCGTTAGCGAGTCAAGGTCCTCATTAATTTTGGTTACCGCGTCATTTAAAGAATATTTGTCTGAGTGAAGGTAGATCTGCATGTCGTCCGCAAATAAATGATGTTTGCAATGTTTTAGGGAGTCAGATATGTCGTTTATTTAGATTGAAAAAAGCAATGGGCCGAGCACCGAGCCCTGTGGAATTCCAGCTTTACGGTAGGTCCAAGAAGAGCGTAATGTAGAATTTCCTACAACATATTGCTGGCGCTCACGAAGGTAGGAGTGAACCATTGCGTGACACTGTCAGAAAGTGAGAGGTTTTTTAGTTTAAGCAACAATAAGTCCAAGTCTACCGTGTCAAATGCTTTACTAAAGTCAAGTATGTAAGAATAGTAAGTTTTCGATTATCAGATGCTTCGCGTATGTCTTCACATATATTTAGTAGAGCAGTATTCCTATTGTGTCCTGTCCTAAAAGCCTGATTGGTATTGATCTAAAAGGTCGTGTTCAGTTAGGTAGTCAGTCAGTTGTTTGTGGACGAATCGTTCCAAAGCTTTTGAAAGGGTAGGTAAAATACTAATGGGTCGAAAATCGTTAGGAGTTAAGGGAGTTTTTTACTTTCGGGAGTGGGCGTACAATTGCTTGCTTCCATAATGTGGGGTATAATAGAGGTTTGTAGTGAGGAGTTGAAAACATGAGTTATGGTAGGTAGTATAACGTCGATTATTTTGTTAAGTAGAGTGATATTTATACGGTTCAGTACCTTTGCTTTTTGTTTTTATTCGTTTGAGAGCTTTCTTTATGTCATTTTCTGTAAGATATGAAAAATGGAAATGTTCTCTGTCTGGTGGATTGTCAATAGTAGTTCACTTATTTTATGTGTTTTGTCTTTAGGAGTAAAGAATGTGCTTGTAGTAAAATGGTTATTAAGTGTGTTCAGAGAAAACAGGTAGTTTTTCTACCTGTGTGTCTTTCTTTCCTACACCCATTTATTCAGATTTTTCCAAATATCTGGGTTATTGTTATTAGGTTCAGTAAGGCTGTATTAGATGTCTAAGTTTGGCGTTTCTGATAGTTTGTGTAGTCTTGTTACGTAACCGTTTATAGTGATTGAGATTTATATCAGTTTTGTCGACTCTATATTTCCGATATGCTGCGTCTCTTTCAGTCATCAAGTCACGAATGTTAGCAGACATCCAGGGAGCAGGGTGTCGTTTCACTAGTTTAGTTTTCAGTGGAGCGTGTCTGTCATATAGTTGTAATATAAGGTTATTAATGCCTCAACTTAAATACGTACTTGCCGCCATTTTATATCTGTTTCCCTTCACGGTCTGCTGTATTTTCAACTAATAAACACTGCCCACGCTGTTAACGTTAAGTCAGTTGTTTATAAAGAACGCATATATTTCGAACAAAGATGTTATTATTTACTATTGTTTATTAATAATATACAATGCATGTTTGTGAAATCTCCGAACATTTTCCTCGCTTCTGTAAAAACCACTTCCATACCTCGCATCGTAATATACTATTATCCCACCTCATTATTGGCGCACCTACTGGACTCTTTCTATCTGATTTACCTATATGATGTTTCGACCCTATGTTCTGCACATAGAGTCTGCGATATTTAATTTTTCCTATTATATTAGTTACCATAAAGATCATCCAGCTTCTTGTGTATTTTTCTGCATTCACCTGTCTGTTTGCCACTCTTCCGTCCAAACATTTTCCTAACAATTTAGTCTGAAATACTCGGTTCCTTTATGAGCCTCAAAATATTTGACCCTAGAACCACGGCTTACAGTCCTTCCGGATGACATGTCCCTTGGATTTTTCCAACCTAAATATCCATCGACACGGCCGGGTTTGCACCCTCAATGTAGTGTGGGGTATATAAAAAATACATACAAAGAAAGGGTTATATTAAATTGAAGATATATATATTTAATTTACGAGGGGGGCTATACCTTGGATACGTAATAAACGTAATCTAAATAAAATATATAGGGTGTGTATGAAACCGTTTTGTTTAAACTGTGACTTGTCCTGGTGGCCTAGTGGTGTCTGGTTCCGGTGTTGATGGATTTTTTGGGCGTAAAAATCTTGAGAAAGAATTTGTACGGAAATTAAGTAAAATTGTGGGCCTCTTATCGCATATTTCTTCCACGTAAATGAATCTCTACTCTGTGGAAAGAGACTTGTGAGTGTGAACTCAATAATTATGTCGTCCCATTCGCGCCCAGATTTGAATTCCGATGCTACTGGCCTGACCATTAAAGTTCATGATTACATAATATTCTAACAGTAATAACTAACCTGTGAAATATTAATGTTTTAATTCCTGATTAATATAATTTAGAAACAATTTTTCTCAGTTTCACATTCACTGTCGTTTCTTACGTAACGTGCCAGTTATTACGTCATCATTGTAATTATTGCTATGCAACTAGAAGCATTTTGTCAAGAAAGTTTATGAAATTTATTTTTGTGATAAGAACACGAATTTAACGTAATGGATAAAGCCGCATACCGTTTTAAATAAATGTTGTACATCTAGATTTCTCGTGGAATTTGCTGTTTAAGTAAGTTATTCACATATACAGTTTTATCTTTTAAAAAGTTACAATTTTTAAAAATAATTTTATATTAAGCATTTAATATACATTCAATTACAGCATATTTCTTTTTCTTTATCTTATCTTTATGGGCGCTGCAGTCGATTGGTGGATTACTATTACCATCTGGTTTCTGGTTCTAAGGTACACCGGATTAAAAGCGGTTGCAGTCAGTTGATGTTACAGAATGTTTTAAATCCTAATCACAAGTTCTTTTGGAAGGAACTAAATACGTGAGTCCCCTATAGCGTATCCGGCATATATTGGAACCTCAAGCTGAAAAAAAAAATCAGCGAATTGATTTTAATCTCCATTGCCCAGATTTAATTTGCTCCGCTATTCATTCCAACTATGAAAAAGCGTAGTTAAATATAAATAACGATGTAAAGCTGATAGAACAGTTTCACTTTATCAACTATACTTTCCTTACTATTAGATAATTGAATTTCTTTTTAAAGAAATTTTATGGATATCAGCCTAATTTCCATCCCCCAAATTCAATATATGTTATAGGGTTTTCTCCCATGGAAGGTTTATCTTCTGTACAGCAAAGCAATTTTCTTACCTGTTACTTTCTCTTCTCACTGCCGTTGGAAAGTGGAACTTCCTCACCCGCATTGACGCTTTTTAACATCATCTGGATTGCTTCTTTGTCTGGTTTCTCGCTAAAAGTTGTCCAGCAACGAGGAATTGACAATAGTTAATCTACTTCAGATTTAGTCATTGGAGTTTGGATGTACACAAACACTCCTACCAACTTCAATGTTATGCAATTCCCATGTGGAGGGTGCTTACTTATGATTGCTAATAGTTAAACAGATATTTTCTCTAACTTCGTCTGGGCAGGTCTATGTGTTTATTCTCTTAAGTTTCCTGAGCTTTCATTGAAGTTGACTCTTGAATCTGATAACTGGAATCTGTGAAGCAAGTCATATATATACTAATTTAATGCGATATTTAAACAGCAGCGGTTGCAAAAATAATATCTCTCACTCTCGAATAGAAATTATATTATCCTGGGGAACAGAGATACAATGACACTTTGGGTGGGGATGGTACAAGTGGCATTGCTTGGTTCACCTTGGCTGCAAGGATACCCATAATTTAACAAGCGAGGACGGCATTAAATTATGTCAGCTTTGAGAAAAAAGCGGAAAAACTGGCGATATATTATGCCATTTTGCTACTACCTAGATTACAGTTACTGCCAGAGAGATTTCTCTGATCGATTAGTTGTATATTTGGGTTTTAGGCTCCATTGGGAGGGTCGAGGGCGAAGAAAAGCAGGAAGTTTTTGGATGCAATGAGAAAATTGAGAGATGGGCAAAATTCAAGCTTAGAGAATGAACCTCTAGCTATCCATCCATCCATCCATAATAGTTCTTCCCGAGGGCAGGTCTTTCACCGCATTCATAGAATTGTCATGCTATGATTTGCAGCTTCACTAGGGAATTATAGGTGTGGTAGCTTCCCGTTGCTTTCCACACCGGTGAAAGATGATGATGATAATGGTAAGGAGGATGATGATAATGGTAAGGAGGATGATGATGGTCGGATGATTTTTGGGAACGTTGATAATGGTACAGAGGATGATGATGGTCGGATGATTTTTGGGGAACGTTGGGCCCGAAGCATCCTGACATTTGTTTTATAGGTGAGGAAAACCCCCGAAAAAGCCTCACCCAGGAGCCTGTCCCGACCGATATTCGAGCCCGGGCCCGCTGTGTGATAACGCAGCATGTTACCTTGAGACCACAGCGCTGAACAAATACATTATATACATATACATACCTGGTGGTGTGTGTTTTATCGTTCTAGCGGCCTCTATTTTGTTTTGACGGAATCAAACTCTTGGCATATAGCAATAATTTAAACTATAAAAAATCAGACCATTATTTTACTTCTGAGGAAATACACTCAGCTTACGCACTCAGTTTTCCTGCGTGACGTACTTTTATAAGTTAAAGTTTAACACCTGTGTAAATCATAATTACTGATACGTGGCTGATTGCTGTTGTTAATAGAAATCTATACCCATACATCATCACGTGAGAAAGGGTGCTCCCTAACAGGAAGTTCATAACCGAGATAATTTAATTACGCACAATTCCCCACTGATATCAGCTAGATGCATATGGTAGCACATACTCTCAAAAAATCTTGTAGACAACTAATGTATTTCCTACGATGGGGAATGCCGATTATACATTTTGATCAGAAGCTCTAATTTAGACTAGAGGATCTTTTACGACACCGAAAGTTTTGAGACTCGAGATCCACGGCTTTGATTCAATCTCGGAGAACTTACTCCTTGGATTTTGAGATCTAAAAAAATCCACCCGACCGCCCGAGTTTGAATTGCCGAACCTTGGGACCACAGTCAGAGAACTTAAAGTCCAGCCCAACAAGGTCGTTAGTTAATATATATAACTATTATTATTTCCTCACTTTATAGCAGTAAAGATATATATAGCACAGTGCAGAACATTCGTTACAAGTACCGGATGCTAGAAAATTACCTTAAATTCTTTTGAAAACCTAATTTTTTCAATCAAGTTGAATTTCCAGAGGTTGGGTAATAATGGAAGCCATTAAGAGGGAAACCAGGAAGAAATAAGGAAGAAATAATTTATGAATGGAAGAATTGAATGAAGTCAAGTCTGTAATGATGAATTATTATAGATAATGATATCTATAACACATTGCTTGTAATATAATTTCAAATGATGAAATATCTGAATTCTGATGATCAGTACGATATAGAAGGTAAGCCTTTAATAGCTAAAAAGTATTCTTGACTTATAATTTGCAATTTTAATATCAAACAATAACGAATACTACCACTACTACCATACTATTACCAATTCTACAACTACTACTACCACTACAATTACTACCATTCCTACTACTACCATTACTAACGGTACCACCACTAATACTTACTACCATGAAAACTATCACTACACTACTACTACTACTACTACCCACAAACTACCACAATTACTACCACTACCCTACTACCACTACTACCACAATACTACTAATACCACTATTACTACCACTACTACTACCACTACTACTACAAATAATACTACTACCACCACTCTACTACTACCAATACTACCACTTATAATATTACTACAAATACTACTACCACTCCTAAAAACTATCACTACTACAACTAGTACTATCATTACTACTATTACTACTATTTCTACCACCACCTATACTACTACCACTACTACTACCACTTAAACTGCTACCACTACCACGATTTCTATTACTACCACTACTACAATTACCACTACTACCACTTTTACTTCTATCACACTACTAAAACTAATACTACTACTACTACTACTACTACTACTACTACTATTGTTATTACACTACACCACTACTAATACTACAAACCAGTACTACCACTACTATCACCTATACTACAACCACTACCACAAATTCTAACAGTACCACCACTTCTCCCATTACCAAGATTAAGACTACTACTATACACTACTACTACTACCACCATCACTTTTCCTACTACCATTATTATTACCACTACTACTACTACTACCACTAACACCACTAGTAGTACAACTAATATTACAAACACAAGTACTACTACCAATACTACCACTTGTACTACTACCAAACTAATACTCCCACTACTGCTAATACCACTACTAACCCCACTACCAATTCTACTACTATCACTATTACTACTAGTAGTACTACTACCACTATTACTACTAGTAGTACTACTACTATTACTACTACAACTTCAATTACTACCAATACTACTACCAATACCACCATTTCCAATAATACTACTACCAACACTACTATTACCACCACTACTACGACTTATAACTACTACAATTCACTACTACCACAAACTACTAGTACTACTCCTACTACTACTCCAACACAACCACCACCACAACCAACTACCTCAACTACTACTACACTACTACTACTACTACTACATCTACCACTACCATCACTTCTAGTACTACAACTACTAATACCACTACCACTAATAATACTACTACCACTACTAATACCATATTTATGATACTACAACCAATATTACTACTATTACTTCTACTACTACCACTTCCACTATTTATACTCCAATATTACTAAAAGTACTACTACTAAAAATACTGCCACCAAAATACTACCACCACCACTACCACTACTACTACAATTACCACTTCAACTACTATCACTAGTACTACCGCATGTGCTCCATCATTTCAACTACTACTACCAACAACAGTACCACTACTACCACTAATACTATTACTAGTACTACTACTATCAATACTACTATTACTATTACCATAGCTCTGCCATTACCACTACTACTACTAATATTAATACTACTAATAATTACAATACAACTACCGCCACCACCAGTACTACTACCACTACCACCATCACTGATACTACTACCACTGCTACCATCACTACTACTAATACTACTACCACTATTACCACTACTACTATTACTACTAAAATTACTAGTACTAATGTTACTACTAATATTACTTCCATTATTACTACTACTTCTACCAATATTAATATTATTACAGCTACTACAGCTAGAACTACTACTACAACAACTAATATTACTACTGCAAATACTACTACTATTACTACTATAATTGTCACTATTAGGTACCACTACCTCTACAACCAATATCACTACTACCACCACCACCACTACTACTACCACCACTGCAACCAGTACTACCACTACTACTACCACTTCTACCAGTACTACAACTACTAGCACTACGATCATTAATGCAAAAATTAATACCAATACCATCACCACTACTACTAACACTTCTAGTTCCATTTCTACCACTACTATTCCTACTACTACTACCACCATTGCCATTAATAATAATACTACTACCACTATTACTAATACTACCACTACTAAACAATTACTACTACTGTCATGCCACTACTAATACTACCACTAATACTAGTACTACTACCATCACTACTACTACTACTTAACTACTACACATACTACCACTACTACGACTCTACTACTACTACTACTACTAACAATTCTACTGTTACTACGAAAACTACTACTACCACCACTACTACTACCACCACGACTACTACTACCACCACCACTACTACTACCACCACTACTATTTACTACCACCACCACTACTACTACCACCACCCTACTACTACCACCACTACTACCACCACCACTACTACCACCACTACTACTACCACCACTACTACTGCCACCACTACTAGTAAACTACTACTACTATACCACTACGATATATACTACCACTACAGCTGCTACTATTACTACTACTATACTACTATACCACTATAAATACAAATACTACTACCACCAACACAACTATCACTACTACCAGTAGCTCATTTACTACTACTACCATCAATACCATCACCACCACAACCACTACTATTGCTACAATTACTATCACTACAACTACGACCATTACTTCTACTATTACCTCTATACTACCACCCCTGATACTACTGATACAATAGCTACAACTACTGCTAGTACTACTACTACCACTAATATTAATACCACTATTACTACCCCCACTACTACATCTACAATTATTACTACGACTAGACTACTATTATTACTATTACCACTACAACCACCACAACCACTAGTACTAGTGATGCGGCTTGCTACTTCCAGTACTACTACTACCACCACTATTACTACTATTGCTACTACTCCTACCACTACTACTTACTACTCCTACCACCACTATTACTACTACTGCTGCTAATGCTACTACCACCACTACTACTACTACCACTATCTACTACTAATATTACCTCTATTACTACCACTATTACTGCTACTGCAACGACTTATTTCACTACTACCATTACATTTACGATCATCACTGCCACTTCCATAATTACTACCACTACTACCACCTCTACTACTAACACTGCCACCACCACTAATAATACTACTGCCACTACCATCACCACCACTACCACTACTAATATTACTGCCACTATCACCACTACCAACACTATCACTACCACCACCACTACTAATACTACTGCCACTACACAATCACCACCACCACTACCACCAACACTCACTACCAATCACCACCACCACCACCACCAGAATGACACATTGGGGTCAAGTGTATATCGGTTTGGAGTAAATTCAATAAATATTCTCATGGAAGGTTCATACTACATTACTGTATTCATATTTTGTCACCTTTATCTAAAATTTAATATTTGCATAAAAAACAATATAAAACTCGGAATTAGAGCACATCTACCCATGTACTGCATTTGAATGACTAATGACACTGGACAACACTGAAATTTGCAGCTGACAAAAATTATATATGTTGTAGCATATTTTTATGCCTGATTTTTAAACTGAAATCCGTTTTCGTTATCACCTACGGTTTTGAAGTAATCGCCGAATTATGATTATACTAGCGGGTCGACCGAGCGCAAAGTAGCGGGCTATTGTATATATAATCCATTGAACCCTTTTTCATGAAGAAGGAACATATGACAACACATTATTACTTTAAATCTGGGAAAGGCATGTTCGAATGTAAGGTGTAGCAGATTATATGTTTATACAATTATTTTATTACGGTCTCTTAATCTCCCCACTTGTATTGTTCAAGCAGAGTGCAAAAGCACTAATTTAGAAATATATTTTGTCTTCTAAGGGGATTTTCAATTCAACAAATTCAGTCGGAACTCTTAGGCTCTCTGTTACAGTACTGGTATTTGTTTGAGCTCGATGTCAAAATAACAACTTACATGAAACGTGAACACTCTTTGATGAACTTGTCTATTGTAATGATGTTGATGGACTAATGGAACTATTGAGCGGTAAAATTTGCAATCCACAAGAATACCGCCTTTTCATAGATTCTTCCAAGTTAAGTGTAACGGCGGTGTGTGTTAAATAATGGTAATGTTTTACCATTCTGTGCCTATACCTCTTGCTCATACTATTCATATGAAAGAACAAACGTACGAGAATATGAATTTTCTTTTAAAGAACTGTTAACTATACAAAATATGAATGGAAAAATACGTGAGATTTTAAAGTCATACGCCTTGGAATGCAGAGTGGTTTCGCCAAGTTTTGTTGTTTTTTTATGCGAGTGCGACAGTCGAGCTAAAAAAAATCATGAAGTAAGACAGTAGCCTCTAAGGATTGCTTTGCTACCAGGGGACAAGAGTATTAAACACCAACCGTTAGTTTAAGAAAGGAAAACATATTGCTGCCACCCCCCCTTCACATTAAGCTAGGCATGATGTGGAAAAATTTGTGTTTAGATTCTAAATAAAAATGGTAAAAGTTTTCTGTATTGAAAGAAAAAAATTTCCAAGAATTAGTGAAGGTAATTGAAGCAAGTTTATTTTATTGGCCCCCAAATCGTGACATGATGAAAGACAAGACGTTTGATGACGTGCTAGAGGGCGTTAAGACAAAGCAGCATGAGTGGGATTCAAGTCGTATGTGCTATTTTTCTGGGAATGTAATGACCGAAAACGCCCAATACCAATAAATTTATTGAGAACATGCTTAAAGACATATATAAACTTGGGGTGTAATATGTTATTGAAAATACATTTCCTACATTCCCACCTGGACTTCTTTCCTCCCAACCTGGGGGCCGTCGGGGTGAAGACGGAGAACGTTTTCATCAAGACATATCTGTCATGGAATAGGATACAAAGGACAATGGCCACCCAGCATGTTAGTTTGACTATTTTGGCAGCTAATAAGGGACGTTCCTGATGTGTCCACAAAGCAAAAATGTTCCAGAATTTTTTTTTTAGATGTTAGTAAAATAAAACTTGTTTTCTAAATTGCTATACTTTTTTTGCACGATAAATCGGAAACACTTATGACCAAGTCTTCCCCAAGTTATTAATCCATTTTACAATTCTTCTTAGCATCCTTGATAATACCAAAAATAAAATAAGGAATTACCCAGAATTAAAATTGTTGATGAATTTTAATGATTATACTCATAATTTTACTTCCCAACATTAATTAAATATAATTACCAGAATACTGAATTAGATATGTTCGATCATTTTTTTCTGGATTTGTATGGAAATTTTCAATATAAATATTTATAATCATCTATTTACATTCGAGTGCAAAAAAAAAAGTTTGAAATTTGTTGTCCTGTGTGATCATCTTAATGGAACTTATAAATTATAGTTCGAGAATCATTTTTTAAAAAATAACTATCTCGCTGGTACACTACCCGAAGGTTTAAAACCACGCGGACATACGCTCTCGATACATCTTAATTTAGAATACCGTTTTTCAATAATTCCCTTTGTAATTCACTCCCTCAAATCATGCTTAATGCTATTTTTTGCGCGATGGTGCGTTTTTGTATCAATTAAATCAGTGCCGACCATGATTGAAAGTTCTTCTATATATCGGGGTTTTATTTATATTTATATACCAAGTGCGGGAAGTAAAACCACACTGCCCTCTATGTATACTACGTACAATGCATATACAAAAATATATCCAAAAGATAGTGTCAATCTTCTTCTTCTTCTTCCTTCCAAGTATAGACCAAGGCATGTTACGATCCTATAGAAATTTTCCCTCCCGCGTTTCATAGGACGGCCCAGAGATCTTCGTCCTCTTGGTATATAATTATAAACACTTTAGGGATCCTATTTGAACCCATTCTTTCAAAATGGTGTTTCCAATTTAGTGGTATTGTTTAATAAATTCCGAAATTGGCGTAGTCTTCAATTCTTTTAAGATATCGGTGTTCCTTTTCCGATCCCATCCTGGTGTAACCCCGCTGTTCTGCGCATGAATCTCATTTCACTACGCCGCTATTCTGCTTTCATGTTGTCTTTTTGTTTTTAGTGTCCATGCTTCTTCACTTACCATAGGTCAACACTGGTCTAGCCAAAGTGTTATATACATATCTGGTGTTTTTTTTTTTTTTTTGTACAAGGGATGGTTTCATAACTTGATTAATAATTCCCAAATTTTATTATAACGAGTAATTTTTTCAGGGATATCCTTTTCATCCAAGATAGAGAGAGTAATATCCAAGATATTTAAAATGATTAGGTCTCTCTAAACTTTTATTCTGAGACAGTATTTACTTTGTAGGGGGTCCTTCCCATGAAATGCCATAATTTTAGTTTTGTTAATTGACATTTAAATTTGGCACCTTATTTTTGTAACTTATAAATGGATCGTTGCACATCATTTTCGGAAAGTGCCAGAAGAGCTAAATCGTCTGCAAAAAGAATAGCATCGAGTTTGAGGTTCCTACTGATGGGTATATATCCTCGTTGGGTTTTCCTCCATTCGCTTATTAATCTATTCCATATATATATGAAAAGCACCGGTGAATATCCACATCCCTGTCTTACTCCATTGTTGATCTTTTCCCAAAAAGATAATTTGCCATCCTGTTTAACGATATTTTCATTATCTTCCATAGATGTTGAAGATATTAGCAATATATACTGTTGTGGAACGTTATCATCAGCTAAAATTTGTAATAATATATTCTCTTCCTGTCTACTTTGTCAAAAGCCTTTCGGAAGGTCAGTGTTAATATACGTTTATTAAACAAATCACTACATTTTAAATGAACTGAACTTTATTTGAAACAATAATTACGTACTTGATGCCATTTTATAACTGATTCGTGTCACGGCCTGCTGTATTTTCAATAATAACACATTAACGTTAGTCAGTTGTTTATAATGAACGCAAATATTTCAACAAAGTATTCTTTTTATTGATTAATTTATTTTTTGAAAACACCATCGCGCAAAAAATAATGTACAACTCACGTTTGTGAAGTGTTTTACAGAATATCGAAAATGAAAAACCTTGCTATCGCTTGGTTTTAAAATAAACATTTTCCTCGCTTCTGTAAAAACCATTTCCCAACCTCGCATTCGTAATATTACTATTATCCCACCTTATTTTGGCCTACTACTGAAATCTTTCTCTCTGATTTACCTATATGATGTTTCCGACTCCTATTCATTCCCCATTCATGGCATATGTTCGGCCCATACAGTCTGCGATACGTAACTTTTCCTATTATATCTGATTTACCATAACAATCATCTAGCTTCCTGTTATGATGTTTTCTTCATTCATTCACCTCTGTTTGCCTCTCTTCGGTCCAAACATTTTCCTAAGTATTTAGTCCTCAAATACTCGGAACCAGATACGAACCCAGATACTCGGTTTTTACTAGCCTGAAAAATGGTGATCTGTTCCCCAGCTTAGTCCGTCAGGAAACAGTCCCTGGATTTTTACATCCTAAAAATCCATCGACCCCAGCGGGTTTGATCCCGCATGTGGTGCGGGGCTATAAATAGTAAATATAAAGAAGAATATATTAGTTGAGATATATACTCATATATCAGGCATATATATATTTGGGAGAGGGGCTATACCTCGGTTATCTGATAATGTATATGTATA
>JASPKZ010005353.1:0-17952 GCA_030220185.1 Diploptera punctata
AAATTGGTAACTCTTTAGGAATTTCATATGAATAAAACATCTTCAGAAGAAACATACTATAATTTCATTCCTAACTACATACATAACTACATCTGGGAAATATATTAACATCTGACACATCAACATTACTTAAATTACTTTGCAATAATAGTTGGTAGGATTTTCTTTAAGATAATATAATAAATTTGGGAATTTTAACATCATGAGGTTTTATTGATAAGAATTAAATGAATCGTGAATTCTTCTTATCTAATACTTCTATGTTTTTTTAAACACAGCACTGCAGTATCGGTGACCATTGTCACCATCATCAGCTTTTTTTGCTGTGTTTAAAAAACATAGAAGTATGAGGTAAGAAGAATTCATGATTCATTTGATTCTTTTGTTTAAGAGCTTAGGTGATTAGCATTGCATTTCAAAGATAGACTTGAAATGACTGATAAATTTACTCAGAGATCTCTCAGTTCAGGGTTGAAGTTCTTTTACATCTAATCTTCAGTGACATAACAGCTCAATGTCGGGCCTGAACCTCTCCTTGATAGAAATTACTAGACCAAGTTAATTTAGCTATTCTTATTTTCCTTGAGATGTCATGAATGGTATGCAGTCAACATACTGACCCAATGAGACATTTAGTAGGCAACTAAGGTATTACTAGGATGAAGAAGATCGGTAAATTTTGTACAGAGGCCATTTATTCAGGCTTGAGATTCTTTTATGAGCCTGAAAATCTTTGCACTTGGGACCTATGGCTTAAAGTTCCTCCCGGAAGATTTGATCCTTGGATTTTTCCATCCTATAAAATCCATTGACCACAGCTGAGTTTGAACCTCCAACCAGAGGCAAGGAATATAACTCCACACGGCCAACAATTCTTTTACATGGTAAGGTAAATACTGTCCATGTTAAACTGAAAATATATAAAAATATTATTCTACCAATTATATTATATGGGTGTGAAACATGGACTCTTACTTTAAGGGAGGAAAGGAGATTACAAGTATTTGAGAATAAAGTACTTAGGAACATTTTTGGACCAAAGAGAGATGAACAGACAGGTGAATGGAGAAGACTACATAACAATGAACTACATGGTCTTTATAGGAAGCCAGATATAATAAGAACATTTAAGTCTCGTAGACTGCGATGGGCAGGATATGTTGCGCATATGGGGAATGAAAGACTTGCATGGAAGCTTCTTGTAGGAAAGCCAGAGGAAAACGCCCAGTTGGTAGACCAAGAATGAGGTGGGAGAATAACATTAAATATGATTTGAGGGAAGTAGATTATACAGGGAATGATTGGAAAGCATTAGCTCAGGATAGGGATGTATGGAGATCTTATGTCTGCGTGGCCATGAACCTACGGGTTCGATAGTGCCAGTGAGTAAGTAGGTAAGTAAGTAAGTTCATTAAACATAATTTGTAAAGATTTAATTGTATATCATATTAATATGCATTATACACAAAACATTTGTTATTGGTCAGTGGAAGAGAAGGCCTCATGGCCTTAATTCTCCCTTTATAAATAATGTTTTATTATTATTTCACATTTAATTTCAGAATGTTATAGTTTGTAGTGATAGGCTATTTTTTTAGCATTAGTTTAATGCACAATTTCAAGGCATGATGATGTGTAAGGTTCCCTTGTCAGAACAAAGTTTTCTATCCAATATATTTGACTGAAATTTCATTCAGGATTCACATTCTGTATTATATATATTACTTCATTATTTGGGCCACTTCATGAGAATAGATGTGGTGAGAGTTCTGAAGGAAACCCTTGATCAACATCCAGATAGAAGATAGAGTAGAGAAGATTACAAACGATATGTGATTCAGATAAAAAATATTGGCAGAGAGCTGTAAGAAAGGCTAAGGTTCTACACACTGACTGCAGTGCCAGGAGAATGTTTGTGGATGTGTATACATACAGTGCCTTCAGTATAAGCCGCAACCCTAAGCACCTGGCAACCAGCCAGCAGGCCAAACGGTCCAAGCAACCCTGTTCCTGGTCAGTGAACTGGCAGGCGGGCGGGCAGAGCAGGTTCCATTCACAATCTCTCTAACCCTATTAAGGGCTGCATGCAATTACATTAGTCTCTACTCAAATTACTTCCAATCACTGGTGAGCTGAGTTTCCGTGAGCAAGTGCAAAGATCGAATTAGCTACCCACTAACTGGTCATGCATGAAAGTCATCGTTTTCGTAATATTGGAAAGAAATTACACAGAATTCTCAGCGATAAAACCCACTTCCGTTATTTTTGTCTACTAGAGGAACGCATTTATGCTTGATTCCCACAAATAATACCATATACGATGACGTCTGCATCGTGCAATATTACGCCGATTCTCCTGTTCTTCCAATTGAATTCTTTGGTAGACTTTTATCAAATTCCTCTTCTCCGCGTATAACCGAAAACATGATCGAAGTCTTCAAGGTTCGACATCTTGGATAAAGCAGCAAGGTACGCTAGGCTTATACTTTAACAGCTCTTCAAGCTTTTGAATACCTTGAGGCCCCCATTTACAATTGCAGACTCAGTTTATGGTTCAACATTTTTTTATAGCCACAGGCTTTCATGGCCTCCATGTAATTATTGGTACCACTTTCCTATTAACATGCTTACTCCGACACCTCTTTCTTCACTTCTCATCACGGGCAAGGTTTCAAACTACATCGGTTCCCATCGGGTTGCTCACGATTCGTTTCTCTGCTAAGTCACCTCACCAGGTAGCTTAGGAATTTCAACAATTATTATCGCATGAACAGATTTTTGAGTATGCAAAAACGTATTTGGATGCAACTTTCTCAGCAGAGTACAGGCAGAGAACGACTTTTACGGTCTAATGCGTTCATAGATTCGAGCCTAAGTGTTACTCATATAACTGTAAGGTACAGATGTATTTTCCAAAGCTTTTTTTTAAATCTTCTTGTGAATTTGTGTTCAGTCGTGACTGTGGTGATTTCAATTTAACATGAACAGAGGGTATTTTTACTCTTGACAACTGCAAACAAGAAGTCTCACAAAAGTTGCCATCATAAATTTTGTCCTCAATTCTCTAATACAACTGTCCCAAATAAAGCCAAGATTTCAAATGCTCCAATATTAGAGGAACTTAAAGAAAATAGTCCAACTGTGAACTCCAACATTTCAAGGAGGAATTGTTTAGTGTGTTTCAAAATCTTCTTTGCTGGTTCAAACATTGTACTGAAGCTGAAGGAGATAATTTTGAAAATCTTTTTCATAAAGTAAGGAATAAACAGCATAAAAATCAATTTTATTCCATTGCAATCTCTAATCATTTTCACAGCTACTTAAATTTATTTGGTTAGGTTACCATATGAGATCCGTGCAACGAGCATTTGCCAGGCGCTAGGGTTGATTGATCTTAAAATAAAGATCCTGTACATATATATCATCATCCATGCAAGTATTAGGCCATGTGGCCTGTTATGGTCTCAAAGAGGAATTTTCCATCCAGCGCTTTTTTTTTGGACGTCCCAGCAATCTTTTGTCTTGGGGGCAGTAAATTTGGTGAGATTGCCAAACGAGATCCGTGTAACAAGCAGTTGCCAGGCGCTAGGGTTGCATCTTAAAATGAAGACCCCATATATATATATATATATTAAAACATTCAATGGAAATTGCATTCAATGGAAATTGCATTCAATGGAAATATCTACCAATAAAACTAAAATAATGGCCTTTTGTGGAAAATCCCCAATACCAAGCAAAATTTGTCTAAATAACAAAATTTTAGAGAGAGTTAATGAGTTTACTTATTTAGGATATAAACTCTCTTTTGTTGAAAATTTGGATTTACCAGAGAAAATTGTGAAATTCAACAAATCAATGGGAATCATTAATAGAGTTTTAAAACCTTCATCAGTGCAAAAATCAACTTGTATTCGTCTTTATCAAATAATGGCTTGACTAGACCTATGTTATGGGAGTGAAGCATGGACTATAAGGACGAGAGATGAAAGCAGACTAACAGCTTGTGAGATGAAATTTATGCACCAAACAGCTGGCTACACCAAATGAGATCGAAAGAAAAATGTAGAAATCCTTCAAGAACTTAATGTGGACTACATCTCCAGATATCAGCTAAACTGGAAGGAACATGTCTCAAGAATGGCTAGATCCAGGATCCCCAAGGCAATAATGAACTACTGTCCAAATGGTAAACGGTCACTTGGTCGACCTATGAAAAGATGGCACGAAAACCACTTTCTCAGGCCGTAACAATTCTTCTAGGACTAATACTTGGCAGGATGATGATGATGATGATATATTAAAACGCTAAAAGAACTCAATAAAAATATGAAACTTGAATGGATAACAGCATCCCCTCAGGGGTCCTCATCTAGGGGATATGTGGATGGCGACCACAAGGTGCCCAACCTGAGCAAAACATTTCTTCCACTTACTTGTGTTTTGCACTCTTTTAACTTTACTATCTAACCTCTCTTGGTTAACTCTTGTTTTTTTTCGACCCCAACGCTATTAGGGCATCCGAGGGCTAGGGAGTCTTTCCTTTCTTCCATTTCTTCTTTCCTTTATTTTCTTTTCTTCTCCAGAAAAGCCTGACCAGAGGCTATAAGAGGCAGCCCCATCACTGGTCTTGCCTTCCTTTGGCCAGCAACCAATCGAAGGGACTATTATTATGCTTTCAAGTCTTATACGAGAATTTCCCGGAGGGAAAATTTTCTATAGGATCGTAACAGGCCTTGGCCTAATACTTGGAAGGAAGGAAGAAGAAGAAGAAGAAGAAGAAGGATAACAGCATATTGTGAACTACATATAAACAAAACCGCTGATTTTTGGCAAAAAAAAACTAAATCCAAAATATCTCACATCATGAAATTTTCAATCAGATAAATTAATAGTAAATAGGAAATTAAAATATAGATGAAGCTACCCAAGCTTTAAAACCGGTAAAAATTAAAAGATTGGATATAAGGTGAGGTATAAAACATTTTAATTTAAATCTTAAATTAAACCTCACAGTGCTTTTTCCTATAAGAGTTTAACTAGACGAATATTTTAAAATACAAAGCAACAAGAAGGCATGGGTTCTCTTCAACAGTAGCTCATCAAATCCAGACATGAAGCAGTCACAATGTTCTGCATCACAATAGGATACAACTGTCTTGGCTGCACATCTCCTTAATATTTCCATGTACGTATCTCTCACCTAAATGTATGCTTTGGAATGAGAATGATTTAATAATAGAACACCTACACAAGTGTCTTGTCCTGACTGCAGCACACATGGACATCAAAGCTGTTTTAGGAAGTAAGAAGGAGAATGGAGTTCATGTAAGTTCCTGGGCAATAGATTACATGTGAAATATGAATACACTAGACTCTTTCTAATCTGGCCATTCCTTACAGAGAGGGTGCCGAGTTAACAAAATTGTCTGATTATTGAGACTATTTTTCATTAATTATATATGAGTTGTGTATTTTGACTCACCTCATATTTCTTGATTTTTATGTAGAACCGGTTTTGTCACTAACTGTATGCCATTCTCGATGCTTCACAACAGTTTGTCTTGCAGTTGTCCCTCCTGCAAATTGATTTCTGCGCCCTCTGTTGGCTGGCCGATGAACTTCCAAATCAAATTTTTTTCCCTTTCACTGGGAATTTCAAAATTCACGATTTTCTTTTTATTCTTGCATATGTAAATTTTCCTAAATTGTGAGTTCTTAGATTTTTCTAACTGTTTAAGTAATTTTGCCTTAGTTTCAATTCTGTGTTTTTCTGACCATGTATGTGCAGCTACTGCAGGTTTTTCTATTTCTCCTTCTCATCACTTTTGTCCTTACTTTCCTGCACAGTTTTGATTATTTGTGTGTCTGTTAAAAGTTTAGTCAACAACTCAGTTTTCCTCATCTCATTCAGCCATTTACCAACATTTTCTTCATCAATTCTCCTCTTCTTAGAAGCTTGTGGAACATTTCACTATTCAGTTTGTCAGGGAATTGATTTCGAAATTACTGGCTCATCGCTTTCACTCAGTGCTGTTGACTACAACTCTGTATCAATTGATGGCCACACTTTTCTCCAGCTCTTCATTATTGTAACTCTCTCCACTTTATCCCACGACTCAGCTGTTTGGAAAACAATATCATGTAAGTTGATTGCTTTCCACAACTTCAACGTAGCCTCGGTGGAACCATTTTCACAGGTATAAATTTAAAATAAAATTGTTTGCATATTGTTGATATAAATTTAAATATAAATCATTTCAATGTTTTTATTATTAATTTAACACTTCTCACTGAAGGATAAATTATATTTGAAGAGAAATATTATATGCTCAGACTGGGGTTTGAACCCAGGATCTTTGACTTTCTAGGCCAATGCTCTACCCCAGTCTGAGCGTATATAATTATTCTCTTCAAATATATTCTATCCTTCAGTGAAAAGTGTTAAATTAATTATAAAAACATCAAAAGAAGCCCTACTGGCTTTATAAAGTAGTGTTTAAATTCCAATAAATTGTCTTTATAAAACAAGAAGCCGCCATTTGCGTGATCGAGCAAAAACTCGTAGCATTCAGCAATTGAGATTAAACAATGTATAAGAGAAAAATTTGTAAATTAATGAGTCATTTTAACATCTTACCTCATATTTCATGTTTTTCAAACACGGTAACTATAGTTTTCAAATGATCTTGTCATTCATTTTCAACCGCCATTATGACTACCGGATATTCGTTGGAATCTCCCTCTGCCATCTGGCAACGTTAGAGAGGGAGATTCCAACGAATATCCGGTAGTCATAATGGCGGTTGAAATGAATGACAAGATCATTTGAAAACTATAGTTACCGTGGTTTGAAAAACATGAAATATGAGGTAAGATGTTAAAATGACTCATTAATTTATTAATTAAGAACCTCATAATGTGTTTTCCCAATTTTAACTTTGAAGAAAAATTTGTGTTTAGATTGGAGTTCTCAGGTAGCTCAGTGGTAGAATATTGGCCTAAAAAGACAAAGGTTCTGGGTTCAAACCCCAGTCTGAGCTTAAAATTTTTCTCTTCAAATATAAATAATTTGCTGCTTATGCCGGTTGTAGGCCGGATTACTGAGAGTCTAGTGTAAAAGCATAAAATGGGGACATTTCCATTCATTTTTCGTATGCTCCCTCCTCTATTTTTTGTAGTTCCATTAGATGTATGTGAAAAGCACAAATTTAGCCTTTAATAAAGCTGAATGTATTTTCTTTGTTGATATTATATACCTTTATAGATAACATGAGAAACTTAGTGTAAAATTTTACATTATTCTCTTCTAGCTTCACAATAGTGTTACAATTGCACTGAAAATGAGGGCTGTAAGCAGAGTCCAGTTCAAGAAAAGCTTTCTACTTCCTCTTGTTCTGGAAATACAGCAGCTAACACAGCTAGAAATAAGCCAGGGAAATCTGAAACCTTAAACATAGCATTTCAAAATACGAAATCTCTTATTAAAGAAAAAACAAAATAGTACTCAGTACATTAGCAGTGACAAACAATGCTTATACTCAATAAAATGTATATAATGGTAGTATTCTGTTCTTCTGAGTATGTGAGCTTGTAGTTGTGCTGTACATGAAAAAATGGATACTGGTATGCATTTTAAACCACTAAGGGACTGGTATATAACAGTTTTATAAACTTTATTAATATATGTAGGAAATAACACTATGAGGTTTATTTTAATTATATTTGAGTTGTGTATTTTTGACTCACATTAAAAATCAAGAAATATGAGGTGAGTTAAAATACACAACTCAAATATAAATAGCTTATAAACTTGTACAAGATTAAAGTAAAAATACTTCATACCTCACCTCATAATCCAGTCTTCTAATTATACTGCAGTGTTCAAAGCCTTGGCAGCTTCATATCCTCGTAATATCTCGTCGACTGATGTTATGTCAATCAGAAGAACTAATATTTAATTTTAGGAAGTTATAATTTTGAGGTTAATTTTAATTTATATATTTTTTCCCAGAACGATAAAACAGAATTGTTTTGAAACATGTCCAAGAACAAATCAACATTAATATTGAGGTAAGATGTCCAAACTAAAAAATAATATAAGAAGAACTAATTCTTCTTCCCTCTGTTGGTGGACCGATAAACCTCCGGAGCGAATCAGAATTGGCGGGAAATTTCGAAGTTCAATAAGCTTTCTTGCTTGTTTTTTGAATGTGGAATTTTTCCCACATTATCTAAGAAGACTGGATATGAGATGAAGCATGAAGTATTTTAATTTAATCTTAAATTACACCTCATAGTGATTTTTCTATAAAAAGTTCAATATAAACTTGTTCATTTGATCATAATTGAATAAAAGATAATTGTATTAGTAATTATCTAAGCTGCCTTCAAAACATTAAAAATTAATCTATGAATGGTTTTGCACTAATTATTCAATGAAAACTATTATAATTACTTAATTTAATGGAGAAATGAGAGTAAACCAATTAAACAATTAATGTCCATAAATCTAACCAGTCTGGACAAGCTGACGATAAACAGAATTGTTTTGAAACCTGTCCAAGAACAAATCAACTATTAACATTGAGGTAAGATGATCAGACTGAAAATAATTTTATTAATTAATGTCCAATTTCTTGAAGGTTATGATATCTATTCAGCATTATTGAATTTATTAATTAATTTTCATATTTATTATATAATTCAGTGACAGCTGTTTCGGTACACTGTACCTTCGTCAGACATGTTAACAAATTATGAATTGTGTTCCAACTGATCTAAGCAACATACAACAATATTTTATTTAAAATTTTGAAATTTTAACATATTTGTGATAAGGGTAAGAAGTTAGATCTTTTGGAGGCTGTAGAAATTAATAAATTTAAAAAGTAGTAAAAACTGTTAAATTCTCCAACTTGATTTGAATGAATCCCCTTTGTTTAAATTTAAAAATTTTAAATAAATATTGTTGTATTGTTGCTTAGATCAGTTGGAACACAATTCATAATTTGTTAACATGTCTGAAGAAGGTACAGTGTACCGAAACAGCTGTCACTGAATTATAATAATAAATAGAAAATTAATTAATAAATCAATAACTGCTGAATAGATATCTCAACACTTCAAGAAATTGGACATTAATTAATAAAATTATTTCTAGTCTGATCATCTTACCTCAATATTAATGTTGATTTGGTTCTTGGACAGGTTTCAAAACAATTCTGTTTATCGTCAGCTTGTCCAGACTGGTTAGATTTATGGACATTAAGTTGTTATAAATTGGGTTACTCTCATTTCTCCATTAAATTAAGTAATTATAAGAGTTTTTCCATTGAATAATTAGTGCAAAACCATTCATAGATTAATTTTTAATGTCTTTGAAGGCAGCTTTAGATAATTAATAATACAATTATCTTTTATCAATTATTGATCAAATGAACAAGTTTATATTGAACTTTTTATAGAAAAAATCACTATGAGGTGTAATTTTAAGATTAAATAAAATACTTCATGCTTCATCTCATATCCAGTCTTCTAGATAATGTGGAAAAAATTCCACATTCAAAAAACCAAGAAAGAAAGCTTATGAACTTCGAAATTCCCGCCAATTCTGATTCGCTCCGGAGGTTTATCGGTCCACCCACAGAGGGAGAAGAATTAGTTTCTTCTTATATTAATTTTAGTCTGGACATCTTACCTCAATATTAATGTTGATTTGTTCTTGGACATGTTTCAAAACAATTCTGTTTTTATCGTCTGGGAAAAATAATATAATTAAAATAACCTCAAAATATAACTTCCTAAAATTAAATATTAGTTCTTCTGATTGACATAACATCAGTTCGACGAGATAATTACTGAGGATGAAGCTGCCAAGGCTTTGAAACTGCAGTAATAATTAGAAGACCTGGATATGAGGTGAGGTATGAAGTATCTTTACTTTAATCTTGTACAGGTGTATAAGCTATTTATATTTGAGTTGTGTATTTTAACTCACCTCATATTTCTTGATTTTTATGTGAGTCAAAATACACAACTCAAATATAATTAAAAAATAAACCTCATAGTGTTATTTCCTACATATATTTAATAAAGTTTATAAACTGTTATATACCAGTCCCTTAGTGGTTTTAAAATGCATACCAGTATCCATTTTTTCATGTACAGCACAACTACAAGCTCACATACTCAGAAGACAGAATACTACCATTATATACATTTCTATTGAGTATAAGCATTGTTTTGTCACTGCTAATGTACTGAGTACTATTTTTTGTTTTTCTTTAAAAAGAGATTTCGTATTTTGAAATGCTATGTTAAGGTTTCAGATTTCCCTGGCTTATTTCTAGCTGTGTTAGCTGCTGTATTTCCAGAACAAGAGGAAGTAAAAAGCTTTTCTTGAACTGGACTCTGCTTACAGCCCTCATTTTCAGTGCAATTGTAACACTATTGTGAAGCTAGAAGAGAATAATGTAAAATTTTACACTAAGTTTCTCATGTTATCTATAAAGGTATATAATATCAACAAAGAAAATACATTCAGCTTTATTAAAGGCTAAATTTGTGCTTTTTCACATACATCTAATGGAACTACAAAAAATAGAGGAGGGAGCATACGAAAAATGAATGGAAATGTCCCCATTTTATGCTTTTACACTAGACTCTCAGTAATCCGGCCTACAACCGGCATAAGCAGCAAATTATTTATATTTGAAGAGAAAAATTTTAAGCTCAGACTGGGGTTTGAAACCCAGAACCTTTGTCTTTTTAGGCCAATATTCTACCACTGAGCTACCTGAGAACTCCAATCTAAACACAAATTTTTCTTCAAAGTTAAAATTGGGAAACACATTATGAGGTTCTTAATTAATAAATTAATGAGTCATTTTAACATCTTACCTCATATTTCATGTTTTTCAAACACGGTAACTATAGTTTTCAAATGATCTTGTCATTCATTTTCAACCGCCATTATGACTACCGGATATTCGTTGGAATCTCCCTCTCTAACGTTGCCAGATGGCAGAGGGAGATTCCAACGAATATCCGGTAGTCATAATGGCGGTTGAAAATGAATGACAAGATCATTTGAAAACTATAGTTACCGTGTTTGAAAAACATGAAATATGAGGTAAGATGTTAAAATGACTCATTAATTTACAAATTTTTCTCTTATACATTGTTAATTCTCAATTGCTGAATGCTACGAGTTTTTGCTCGATCACGCAAATGGCGGCTTCTTGTTTTATAAAGACAATTTATTGGGAATTTAAACACTACTTTATAAAGCCAGTAGGGCTTCTTTTGATGTTTTTATAATTAATTTAACACTTTTCACTGAAGGATAGAATATATTTGAAGAGAATAATTATATACGCTCAGACTGGGGTAGAGCATTGGCCTAGAAAGTCAAAGATCCTGGGTTCAAACCCCAGTCTGAGCATATAATATTTCTCTTCAAATATAATTTATCCTTCAGTGAGAAGTGTTAAATTAATAATAAAAACATTGAAATGATTTATATTTTAAATTTATATCAACAATATGCAAACAATTTTATTTTAAATTTATACCTGTGAAAATGGTTCCACCGAGGCTACGTTGAAGTTGTGGAAAGCAATCAACTTACATGATATTGTTTTCCAAACAGCTGAGTCGTGGGATAAAGTGGAGAGAGTTACAATAATGAAGAGCTGGAGAAAAGTGTGGCCATCAATTGATACAGAGTTGTAGTCAACAGCACTGAGTGAAAGCGATGAGCCAGTAATTTCGAAATCAATTCCTGACAAACTGAATAGTGAAATGTTCCACAAGCTTCTAAGAAGAGGAGAAATTGATGAAGAAAATGTTGGTAAATGGCTGAATGAGGAAAACTGAGTTGTTGACTAAACTTTTAACAGACACACAAATAATCAAAACTGTGCAGGAAAGTAAGGACAAAAGTGATGAGAAGGAGAAATAGAAAAACCTGCAGTAGCTGCACATACATGGTCAGAAAAACACAGAATTGAAACTAAGGCAAAATTACTTAAACAGTTAGAAAAATCTAAGAACTCACAATTTAGGAAAATTTACATATGCAAGAATAAAAAGAAAATCGTGAATTTTGAAATTCCCAGTGAAAGGGAAATAAATTTGATTTGGAAGTTCATCGGCCAGCCAACAGAGGGCGCAGAAATCAATTTGCAGGAGGGACAACTGCAAGACAACTGTTGTGAAGCATCGAGAATGGCATACAGTTAGTGACAAAACCGGTTCTACATAAAAATCAAGAAATATGAGGTGAGTCAAAATACACAACTCATATATAATTAATGAAAAATAGTCTCAATAATCAGACAATTTTGTTAACTCGGCACCCTCTCTGTAAGGAATGGCCAGATTAGAAAGAGTCTAGTGTATTCATATTTCACATGTAATCTATTGCCCAGGAACTTACATGAACTCCATTCTCCTTCTTACTTCCTAAAACAGCTTTGATGTCCATGTGTGCTGCAGTCAGGACAAGACACTTGTGTAGGTGTTCTATTATTAAATCATTCTCATTCCAAAGCATACATTTAGGTGAGAGATACGTACATGGAAATATTAAGGAGATGTGCAGCCAAGACAGTTGTATCCTATTGTGATGCAGAACATTGTGACTGCTTCATGTCTGGATTTGATGAGCTACTGTTGAAGAGAACCCATGCCTTCTTGTTGCTTTGTATTTTAAAATATTCGTCTAGTTAAACTCTTATAGGAAAAAGCACTGTGAGGTTTAATTTAAGATTTAAATTAAAATGTTTTATACCTCACCTTATATCCAATCTTTTAATTTTACCGGTTTTAAAGCTTGGGTAGCTTCATCTATATTTTAATTTCCTATTTACTATTAATTTATCTGATTGAAAATTTCATGATGTGAGATATTTTGGATTTAGTTTTTTTTTGCCAAAATCAGCGGTTTTGTTTATATGTAGTTCACAATATGCTGTTATCCTTCTTCTTCTTCTTCTTCTTCTTCCTTCCTTCCAAGTATTAGGCCAAGGCCTGTTACGATCCTATAGAAAATTTTCCCTCCGGGAAATTCTCGTATAAGACTTGAAAGCATAATAATAGTCCCTTCGATTGGTTGCTGGCCAAAGGAAGGCAAGACCAGTGATGGGGCTGCCTCTTATAGCCTCTGGTCAGGCTTTTCTGGAGAAGAAAAGAAAATAAAGGAAAGAAGAAATGGAAGAAAGGAAAGACTCCCTAGCCCTCGGATGCCCTAATAGCGTTGGGGTCGAAAAAAACAAGAGTTAACCAAGAGAGGTTAGATAGTAAAGTTAAAAGAGTGCAAAACACAAGTAAGTGGAAGAAATGTTTTGCTCAGGTTGGGCACCTTGTGGTCGCCATCCACATATCCCCTAGATGAGGACCCCTGAGGGGATGCTGTTATCCATTCAAGTTTCATATTTTTATTGAGTTCTTTTAGCGTTTTAATATATCATCATCATCATCATCCTGCCAAGTATTAGTCCTAGAAGAATTGTTACGGCCTGAGAAAGTGGTTTTCGTGCCATCTTTTCATAGGTCGACCAAGTGACCGTTTACCATTTGGACAGTAGTTTCATTATTGCCTTGGGGATCCTGGATCTAGCCATTCTTGAGACATGTTCCTTCCAGTTTAGCTGATATCTGGAGATGTAGTCCACATTAAGTTCTTGAAGGATTTCTACATTTTTCTTTCGATCTCATTTGGTGTAGCCAGCTGTTTGGTGCATAAATTTCATCTCACAAGCTGTTAGTCTGCTTTCATCTCTCGTCCTTATAGTCCATGCTTCACTCCCATAACATAGGTCTAGTCAAGCCATTATTTGATAAAGACGAATACAAGTTGATTTTTGCACTGATGAAGGTTTTAAAACTCTATTAATGATTCCCATTGATTTGTTGAATTTCACAATTTTCTCTGGTAAATCCAAATTTTCAACAAAAGAGAGTTTATATCCTAAATAAGTAAACTCATTAACTCTCTCTAAAATTTTGTTATTTAGACAAATTTTGCTTGGTATTGGGGATTTTCCACAAAAGGCCATTATTTTAGTTTTATTGGTAGATATTTCCATTGAATGCAATTTCCATTGAATGCAATTTCCATTGAATGTTTTAATATATATATATATATATGGGGTCTTCATTTTAAGATGCAACCCTAGCGCCTGGCAACTGCTTGTTACACGGATCTCGTTTGGCAATCTCACCAAATTTACTGCCCCCAAGACAAAAGATTGCTGGGACGTCCAAAAAAGCGCTGGATGGAAAATTCCTCTTTGAGACCATAACAGGCCACATGGCCTAATACTTGCATGGATGATGATATATATGTACAGGATCTTTATTTTAAGATCAATCAACCCTAGCGCCTGGCAAATGCTCGTTGCACGGATCTCATATGGTAACCTAACCAAATAAATTTAAGTAGCTGTGAAAATGATTAGAGATTGCAATGGAATAAAATTGATTTTTATGCTGTTTATTCCTTACTTTATGAAAAAGATTTTCAAAATTATCTCCTTCAGCTTCAGTACAATGTTTGAACCAGCAAAGAAGATTTTGAAACACACTAAACAATTCCTCCCTTGAAATGTTGGAGTTCACAGTTGGACTATTTTCTTTAAGTTCCTCTAATATTGGAGCATTTGAAATCTTGGCTTTATTTGGGACAGTTGTATTAGAGAATTGAGGACAAAATTTATGATGGCAACTTTTGTGAGACTTCTTGTTTGCAGTTGTCAAGAGTAAAAATACCCTCTGTTCATGTTAAATTGAAATCACCACAGTCACGACTGAACACAAATTCACAAGAAGATTTAAAAAAAAGCTTTGGAAAATACATCTGTACCTTACAGTTATATGAGTAACACTTAGGCTCGAATCTATGAACGCATTAGACCGTAAAAGTCGTTCTCTGCCTGTACTCTGCTGAGAAAGTTGCATCCAAATACGTTTTTGCATACTCAAAAATCTGTTCATGCGATAATAATTGTTGAAATTCCTAAGCTACCTGGTGAGGTGACTTAGCAGAGAAACGAATCGTGAGCAACCCGATGGGAACCGATGTAGTTTGAAACCTTGCCCGTGATGAGAAGTGAAGAAAGAGGTGTCGGAGTAAGCATGTTAATAGGAAAGTGGTACCAATAATTACATGGAGGCCATGAAAGCCTGTGGCTATAAAAAAATGTTGAACCATAAACTGAGTCTGCAATTGTAAATGGGGCCTCAAGGTATTCAAAAGCTTGAAGAGCTGTAAAGTATAAGCCTAGCGTACCTTGCTGCTTTATCCAAGATGTCGAACCTTGAAGACTTCGATCATGTTTTCGGTATACGCGGAGAAGAGGAATTTGATAAAGTCTACCAAAGAATTCAATTGGAAGAACAGGAGAATCGGCGTAATATTGCACGATGCAGACGTCATCGTATATGGTATTATTTGTGGGAATCAAGCATAAATGCGTTCCTCTAGTAGACAAAAATAACGGAAGTGGTTTTATCGCTGAGAATTCTGTGTAATTTCTTTCCAATATTACGAAAACGATGACTTTCATGCATGACCAGTTAGTGGGTAGCTAATTCGATCTTTGCACTTGCTCACGGAAACTCAGCTCACCAGTGATTGGAAGTAATTTGAGTAGAGACTAATGTAATTGCATGCAGCCCTTAATAGGGTTAGAGAGATTGTGAATGGAACCTGCTCTGCCCGCCCGCCTGCCAGTTCACTGACCAGGAAACAGGGTTGCTTGGACCGTTTGGCCTGCTGGCTGGTTGCCAGGTGCTTAGGGTTGCGGCTTATACTGAAGGCACTGTATGTATACACATCCACAAACATTCTCCTGGCACTGCAGTCAGTGTGTAGAACCTTAGCCTTTCTTACAGCTCTCTGCCAATATTTTTTATCTGAATCACATATCGTTTGTAATCTTCTCTACTCTATCTTCTATCTGGATGTTGATCAAGGGTTTCCTTCAGAACTCTCACCACATCTATTCTCATGAAGTGGCCCAATAATGAAGTAATATATATAATACAGAATGTGAATCCTGAATGAAATTTCAGTCAAATATATTGGATAGAAAACTTTGTTCTGACAAGGGAACCTTACACATCATCATGCCTTGAAATTGTGCATTAAACTAATGCTAAAAAAATAGCCTATCACTACAAACTATAACATTCTGAAATTAAATGTGAAATAATAATAAAACATTATTTATAAAGGGAGAATTAAGGCCATGAGGCCTTCTCTTCCACTGACCAATAACAAATGTTTTGTGTATAATGCATATTAATATGATATACAATTAAATCTTTACAAATTATGTTTAATGAACTTACTTACTTACCTACTTACTCACTGGCACTATCGAACCCGTAGGTTCATGGCCACGCAGACATAAGATCTCCATACATCCCTATCCTGAGCTAATGCTTTCCAATCATTCCCTGTATAATCTACTTCCCTCAAATCATATTTAATGTTATTCTCCCACCTCATTCTTGGTCTACCAACTGGGCGTTTTCCTCTGGCTTTCCTACAAGAAGCTTCCATGCAAGTCTTTCATTCCCCATATGCGCAACATATCCTGCCCATCGCAGTCTACGAGACTTAAATGTTCTTATTATATCTGGCTTCCTATAAAGACCATGTAGTTCATTGTTATGTAGTCTTCTCCATTCACCTGTCTGTTCATCTCTCTTTGGTCCAAAAATGTTCCTAAGTACTTTATTCTCAAATACTTGTAATCTCCTTTCCTCCCTTAAAGTAAGAGTCCATGTTTCACACCCATATAATATAATTGGTAGAATAATATTTTTATATATTTTCAGTTTAACATGGACAGTATTTACCTTACCATGTAAAAGAATTGTTGGCCGTGTGGAGTTATATTCCTTGCCTCTGGTTGGAGGTTCAAACTCAGCTGTGGTCAATGGATTTTATAGGATGGAAAAATCCAAGGATCAAATCTTCCGGGAGGAACTTTAAGCCATAGGTCCCAAGTGCAAAGATTTTCAGGCTCATAAAAGAATCTCAAGCCTGAATAAATGGCCTCTGTACAAAATTTACCGATCTTCTTCATCCTAGTAATACCTTAGTTGCCTACTAAATGTCTCATTGGGTCAGTATGTTGACTGCATACCATTCATGACATCTCAAGGAAAATAAGAATAGCTAAATTAACTTGGTCTAGTAATTTCTATCAAGGAGAGGTTCAGGCCCGACATTGAGCTGTTATGTCACTGAAGATTAGATGTAAAAGAACTTCAACCCTGAACTGAGAGATCTCTGAGTAAATTTATCAGTCATTTCAAGTCTATCTTTGAAATGCAATGCTAATCACCTAAGCTCTTAAACAAAAGAATCAAATGAATCATGAATTCTTCTTACCTCATACTTCTATGTTTTTTAAACACAGCAAAAACAGCTGATGATGGTGACAATGGTCACCGATACTGCAGTGCTGTGTTTAAAAAAACATAGAAGTATTAGATAAGAAGAATTCACGATTCATTTAATTCTTATCAATAAAACCTCATGATGTTAAAAATTCCCAAATTTATTATATTATCTTAAAGAAAATCCTACCAACTATTATTGCAAAGTAATTTAAGTAATGTTGATGTGTCAGATGTTAATATATTTCCCAGATGTAGTTATGTATGTAGTTAGGAATGAAATTATAGTATTGTTTCTTCTGAAGATGTTTTATTCATATGAAATTCCTAAAGAGTTACCAATTTAAAAAATGCAAAAAAATCACAACTCTAGAACCTAACCTTCTTTTGTAAACATTTTATAAAAATACTAGCATACCAGGCAGATGTTGTCCTGCCTGAACGTTCAATTCTCATGTCATAATTAGATATTATTAAATAAGTTCGCAAGAAAACCTCTTACAGCCTTCTGTTGTGGCTCAAGAAGTGTGAATG